>ML811013.1:0-78343 GCA_009831015.1 Picea engelmannii
ATAACAATTAGTCAAAAATGACTATTCAGTCACAGAAAATAGACTTGGGCTCATCTGAGCATGGCCTCCATCAATGGTGGCCCTAATCTCCCTAGAGCTCCTGAAACTTCAATGGTGTAAAACTTGCAAAAGAAGTCTCCAAATTCCTTTGAAAACTATGCCAATGGATTTAGAACATCCAAAAACCCCTAGCTGGGCTTTTTAGGCACCTCATTTGGCCAAAAGATGAAGTTAGGCCTCCTGCCATTTTTCTCCTTCAAGCTTGTTGTCTCTTGTTCACCAAATCGCACCTCTTGTGTGAGTAACCTGGCTTTTGGGCATTTCTCGTGCCTAAACCCAGCACATGCGTGCATGCCCACAAAATGCACCAAATTGTCTCACCATTAGCAAACTTAGCCCCCAAATCACAGAGGTGTTGGGTGCATGGGGGGCCATGTGGCCACGTCCCAATGCATAAAAAGGGCCTCGTTCCAAGAATCAACGTAGGTGTGACAAGTGGCAGGTGCATGTTTTGGGAAACTGTTTGAAAAAACCCTCACAAATTTGTGGAGTCGGGTCATATGGATAGGCACTCAAAACGGAGGGTTGGGGATAAGCCCCAGCCCGGACCCTTGCCCAAAAAGTAACATACATCACATTTAAATATATGTAAATACATGTAAGGTTAAGAAACAACCATGTGGTCTAGTGGTATCCCACACTTTGCAAAGATGCTCCACCAAGGGGGGGGAGGTCCAGGGTTCGATCCCCACAGACTCCATAAAATTTTAAACAACCACACTTACCACAGTGCCAATTTGCCAAAAATGTGCCATGTGTCGAAACCCCATTCATCCATGTATCTCCCAATTAAAGGCTTTCCACATGAACTTTTCCTAATCAGCACTTTCCACGTCAGCTATATGGCCCTACCACATCAGCTGTACGAACTGTACAATCAACAATTTTTTTGCCTGCTTGGAAAATCGAACAGAACACAATATCTCACTCATCCGATGTCTGTTCGACCCCGTTCAAAGTGCGTTGGGTTCGTGATGATGAGGGATACGCACCGATTTATTTTGAAGCGATTCTGAACACTTTCATTTTTGGGCTAAATTTTGACCCCTGGTCCAGATTCTGATCACACCTTCCCATTGAAAGGCTTTTGGATCCACAAAAGCTTATGATTATCTGCCTAAGCTTCAATACTCTCCTTCTTCCAAGTTCTATCAACCGATTCTACTTGAAAAGTCTTTTTTGGCAATCACCTAGGTACCTTGACATGCCTTGCACTGCAATTTCTATGTCCCTCAACCACTATTCTCTGGCTGTTGTTGACCCACTATTCTCTTTGTGCTTTGCAAGTTGTCAGCCTTCCCACTGAGAATCAAGTCCCTCTTGTGAACTCTTTGGCGTCAACACAATCCGCTCTACAATGGATGCAAAAAACTTTCCTGCAACATCTTGTTACAAACGAAGAAAAAACCATTAATCTTAAAAACAAATTTTATACAAGACTGGAAATGATGCCAACAAAGTCTTTTTTCTCTTCAAGCAAACGGTCACATATTTGTACTTCATCAAAGTACATGGCATTTTCCTGCATCTTGGTGTACTCAATATCGACTTACAAGCCTACAAACACTATCAACTAAACATAAGTCGAAAAACATGATCGACACAACATAGTCTTCAATACAACATCGACACAAATCGAGACACATTTGAAACATATCGACATTACCACTGGAAATTCGACATTCATGATAGACAACCATGCTACCTTCATGAGTCACTCATAGTGAAACTATCACAAAGTTCACTGTTTACACATACAAAATCACATGCATGTGCATAGCTCTGCAACTCTCCTTCAAGTAAAAACATAAGTACATAAACCCAAAAACATGTGGGTACATAAGAGCTGAAATGAAAAGATAAATGGCTACAATAAGTGAGTATCATACCCATCTTTCACATCCTCCTGGCGAAGTTGTGCAACAACAAGAATGCCTTCACAAGAATTGCATTCACATGTAAACTTGCATCATACAAGTTATGATTAATTGCTGCAACTTGTCAAACTTTCAACAGAAATGCATACATAAGGCTGAAAAGTGCATCTACAAAAAAGGAAATGCAATCCTTACTTGTTCAAGAAATCTAACCATTTCTTACAAAGCCATTTCAATGGTGACTTATTCTACCGAAAATTGTCTTCTTGTGAATCATCATGACTCACATCGATGATGGAATCTCCTCTTCCATTCTTTTCAATCTCTTCATCCATCTTCTTCTCATGATGTGGATGAGTGGTTGGATGCAATGTCCAACATTGGTCAATGAGATGACCTCTCTTCTGGCAGTGAGTGCAAATCTTTTGCATCCTCTTTTCAAGTTTCCTTTGCTTGGAAAGTTTCCTGAATGTGGTCAATCTTTTCCAACATCTTGAAGCATGATGGTTATCTAAACCACGATATGTGCATGGACTTTTTATGGCATTTTTACATGAAAATGTACCATGCTTAACATAATCAAAAGCAATTGAATTATAGGCAGAAATATACCTTGAACATTCACCTTTATCGCCTTCTTGAGGTGGTGAATTTGAAGAGTTACTGGCTCTCTTTTGAATACCAACAACAATGTTCTTGTCCTCATGGTTGTCACAACTCTCTTGTTTCACACATTTGCATTCATCTTGAACACATACTTTGCATGCTTGAGGGATTGAACTTGCAACAAAAGTTGTTCTTGGAACTTTTTCCCTTGTCTCATCAACTTTGGAATATGTTCCATATTTATGTTCATATCCAAGACCCCTATACTTGGGCCTCTACTCAACAACAATAGGCTCAACAATTCCTTGTGCATGCTTTCCTAACCCTCTACCTTCATAGCCCACTTTTAATAATAACTTGGACCCTATTCCTCTAGTGTGATTTTCAAAAACACCAAAGCATTCATCTTGAGAGGAATTTGAAGAAAAAATATCATTACATACCTCATGTTCACGCATGTACTTGGTAATATTTTCCTTTGCCTCATGGAGTTGAGTCTCCATCTCATGCAAATTTTCAAGAAGCTGGTGCTTCTCCTCCTTCATGGCCATCAACTGCTCTTGAAGGACAATGCTCTCCTTTCTATCTCATCTCTCATGGTTAGAAACTCCTCCAGCATCTCTTTGTCAAAGAACTTGGCTAATAAAGATGTATGAGAACTCTTATTGTTTGAAGTTTCCTCCATCTTTGCAAGATATCAAACTTAAACACAAAACTTGCACAATAATACCAACAACTAAATTTCTAGCTATCAATGGCAATAACATGAGAAAAACTATGCTCTGATACCACCTGATATGAAAATAGGGGGATGACTTCTTTTTCTATGCAAGCACCCTCTACTCCATTAAAATAAACTTCAAGACCCTGCTCTATGTCTTTGTTGTGCAAGAGGTTTTATGTGTCAAGTTTAGGCTCCTTCTAAAGGTTTATGTGTGAGTTTTTTTCCATGGTTAAATATGTTGTTTAAAGAATACAACAGGAATATAAAGTTCAACAAATAATAACCATCAAAAACTCACAACAAACACAACATGATAAAGGAGTTCACCCCCAACCGGGATACATCTCCTTGAGCCTCCATCAATGGACTAAGCTCTCTGGGATTAGTTTTTCAAAAATTATTTTACAAGATGTTGTTCAACTCCAATGGATTTACTAACTATACCATTGGGTTCAAAATACATAGAAACCCCAAAAATGACTAATAGAACTTTGAAAATAGACCATGGCTCATCCGGGCATGACCTCTTCTACATGTGGACTTGAGATTCCCTGAACTTCCTTGTGGAAAAAACACCTGTAAAAGTCCTCAAATGCCTATGAAACCTATCCCAATGTGTTCAGAGCATAAAAATTAGTCAAAAGTGACTCTTCAGTCACATAAAATAGACTTGGGCTCATCTGAGCATGACCTCCATCAATAGTGGCCCTAAGCTCCCTAAATCTCCCTGAAACTTCAATGGTGTAAAACCTGAAAAATAAGTCTCCATATGCCTTTGAAAACTATTCCAATGGATTCAAAACATCCAAACACCCCTAGCTGGGCTTTTTCGACACCTCATTTGGCCAAAAGATGAAGAAGTTAGGCCTCCTACCATTTTTCTCCTTCAAGCTTGTTGTCTCTGGTTCGCCAAATTGCACCTTCTGTGTGAGTAACCTGGATTCTGGGCATTTCCTGTGCCTAAACCCAACACATGCATGCATACGCAAAAAACACACCAAATTTTCACACCATTAGAGAACTTAGCCCCCGAATCACGAAGGTGTTGGACGCATGGGGGGCCATGTGGCCACGTTCCAGCACATAAAAAGAGCCTCGTTCCAAGAATCAACGTATGTGTGACAAGTGGTGGGAACATGTTTTGGGAAACTGTTTGAAAAAACCCACACGAATGTGTGGAGTTGGGTCATATGGATAGGCACTCAAAATCGAGGGTTGGGGCTAAGCCCCAGCCCGGACCCGCACCCAAAAAGAAACATACATCACATTTAAATATATGTAAACACATGTCAGGTTAAGAAACAAATATGTGGTCTACTGGTAGCCCACACTATGCAAAGGTGCTCCACCAAGGGGGGGGAGGTCCGGGGTTCGATCCCCATGGACTCCATAAAATTTTAAACAACCACACTTAACACGGTGCCACATGGAAGCCCATGTTTGGGCCACATGGCACCATCCAATTTGCCAAAAATGTGCCACATGTCAAAACCCCATTCGTCCACGTATCTGCCAATTAAATGATTGCCACGCCATCTTTTCCCAATCAGCACTTTCCACGTCACCTGTCACGTCATCTGTACAATCCTGCCACGTCAACTATACGGACTGTATAGTCAACAATTTTTTTGCTTGTTTGGAAAATCGAATAGAACACGATATCTCACTCATCTGATGTTCGTTTGAGCCCGTTAGAAGTGCGTTGGGTTCATGACAATGAGGGCTACGCATCAGTTCATTTTGAAGCGATTCTGGACACTTTCATTTTTGGGCTAAATTTTGACCCCTGGTCCAGTTTTTGATCATATCTACCTTGGGGTCTATAGAGACTTGTGACCCAGGAACGATCATTCTCGATATGATCGACTTGAAACATCATCTCCCTTACCATGTTGTGTTTCAAATAGTAGTGGCTTACCCCATGAAATCTTTTACCCGGAATATCTTTCGTACAGTGGTTGATGAGGGCATGTCAACTTGTGTGATGTCATTGGCATGTTGGAAGGCCATTGGCCAACCCGGTTTTTCTCCGTCACCTATTACACTTATTGTTTTTGACGGTCATTCTTTCAGGCCACATGGAATCATCCCTTCTTTCCCCGTGTAGTTAGGAGGGAAGACCGTGTGCATCAAAGTTGAAGTGGTCGATGTGCCTCTCTACTACAATCTTCTGTTAGGAAGGAGTTGAACCTATGCAATGCATGCAGTGGTTGCCACAGTTTTTTGGGTCTTTTTGTTTACACATGAGGGTCAAATCATAACCATTGACCAGTTATCCATCTCCCGAACTGACCCTCCATCGGGGCATCCACGGTCTCGATGATTGATATCCCTCAGCCTGACATCGTCAACGTGGGGGTTGGTTTGTTCCCACCTTTGATGGGTACTTTCGATTACCTGCCTCCTTCTGGCGATGCCAAGTTTATATCGGTTTCCCCCGACCAACCTAGGGATGATATTTTTCAAGTGTCATCATTTCAAACGACTAACTTTCACGATCTGTGGACTCTTCCTTCCCCATCAGCCTCGATGTAAGGGACAGGGCATCCTGGCATGGCTATGCCCTTGTTCGTGGAAGAATTTGCGTAAAGTATTGTCCAACAAGCTTCGGTTGAACCTGATTCGACTCCTGCATAGGAGTTAGATCCAGTTCTCAAGCCTATTTGGGCTAAACGTTCCCTCGCCACTACAGATTATTTAGACTTGGTCTTGCCCTCTGATGAGGCGATTATAGAGGCATTGACTGGTCTGGACAGAACCTGGGATGATCTCCATCATAGATCTTACTTCCTCCCGGAGTTAAGAAGAATAGAGGCACGTGAATTCGTGTTGACTATGACTAGAGACAGGTCTTGTCCTGTTAATCCTCTAGCTACGCACGTAGTTTACGCCGAAGGTAATATGGAAAGTATCGCTAAAATGATACCTATAGATATATCCAGAACCCCTGGCATCATGGAGAATGTTTTTGTCAGAGCGGACTACTCCCCCAAGGAGATTCAAATCTATACAGACTTATTTAAGGAATTCCATGATGTTTTTTCCTGGATTTATGAGGAAATTCTAGGCATCGATCCAAGAATTGTCAAACATGAGATAACGAATCATCTTGATGCCAAGACGGTCTGACATAAGATTCTTCTAGTAAATCCTTAGAAAGAGACAACTATTAAGACTGAAGTAGAGAAATTTCTTAAAGCCTGTTTCATCTACCCCTTACAGTTGACGCAATGGATGTCAAATCTCATTCTGGTTAACAAAAAAAAGGGTATGATTTGCGTGTGCATGGAATTCTGTGACTTGAATAAGGCTTGTTCAAAGGATAATTTCCCCACCCCATTCATTGATGAGATTGTCGATGAATGTGCAAGCTATGAGGTATTTTCATTCATGGATGGTTTTTCGGGATATAACCATATTCATATCAAACCTGAAGACCAACATAAAACAACGTTTATCTTTCCATGGGGCACATTTTCTTATCGTAAGATGCCTTTTGGCCTGAAGAATGTTGGAGCCACATTTTAGCGGGACATGTCTTTTGCCTTCCATGACCTTAGATACATATTTGAGGCTTATCTCTATGATATAGCATCATGATCTCGCAATAGAGTTGATCATCCCACGCACCTTCGACTAATCTTCGACTGATGTCGCTACTATCGGATTTTCTTGAATCCTAACAAGTGCAGTTTTTGCGTGACGTCAGGTCATCTTTTAGGTTTCATAGTTTTGACAACAGGGATCATGGTCGATCCTCTGAAGGTTGAGGAAATAGTTTATTTGCCTCCCCCGTGCATAGTCCCCCAACTTCAAATCTTACATGGGAAAGCGAACTTTCTTCAGTGTTTTATCACAAACTATGTCGAGATCACTAAAGGTTTCATGCATTTATTGAAAAAGGGAGTCCCTTTCTGTTGGGATGAAGCCACTCAACACTCTTTCGAAGAATAGAAACACACCCTCATGTCTACCCCTCTGCTCCAGCCTCCCAATTATAATAATGATTTCTTATTGTACTTGGTCACTGCAGAGTCAACCATCAGTATGGTATTGGTTCAAGAGGATGATCTGCTTGAAGAGCACGTGATTTATTACCTGAGTCGAGGCCTGGTTGGGCTAGAACTCAACTATTCCCATGTTGAGAAGCTTGCGTTGGCAGCAGTGCATGTTATCTAGCGGTTCCATCATTATATCCTGCTTCGCAAGACCAATGTCATTTCTATTATGAATCTGTTTCAATACGTGTTGACACGACGCGTCATTGGCGGAAAGATCAATAGATGGATTTTTATCCTCCAGGAATTTGACTCGGATTTTTTTTCTGCGAAATCCAAAAAGTCACTGGTCTTTGCGAAACTTATTTCGAAACTTCCTGTTGAATCTAGTGATGATAACCCCGAAGAATCGCCTATTAAAGAAGATCTTTTTCTGATCGCATCTTCAGACCCCCGGTATGGAGATATACTACTCTATCTCCAGACTTTGAAGTGCCTCGCTTCTTCTTCTCACGACGGGCGTCGACGAATTCACCATCAGGCACAAAACTATCTCATACTCGATGACACTTTGTATTGTTGAGGTGTAGATTTCATTCTTCGTTGGTGCCTTCTACATGAAGAAGCGGAACTCGTTCTTAACGACTTCCACACTAGAGCATATGGTGTTCATTTGTCTGGGTTGGCAACAATCCACAATAATCTATGATCCAGTTACTTTTGGCCTACGTTAATCAAATATTGCGTCAAGTCAGTCAAGAAGTGCCACCCATGTCAGATCTTCTCTCGGAAGATGAGGGCACATCCTAGTCCCATGTTTCCCGCCATTGTCATTGGTCCTTTCACCAAGTGGGGGATTGATTTTACTACATGCCACCAGAATTTAGTCAGGGGGCATCGTTATATCATCGTAGCAGTAGACTACTTCCCAAAGTGGGTTGAGGCTATGCCAATGTTTAACAATGATGGTGAAACAACAACTCTCTTCATTTTTAACCAGATAGTAGCAAGTTTCGACATCCCAAAGGAGATTGTCACTAACCATGGCAGTCACTTCCAGAAGAAAATGATGTCCGAGTTAACATCAAATCTTGGGTTGAGGAAAGAGAATTCATCACCCTACTAACCACAAGCGAATGGTCAGGTGGAAGTTGTGAATAAGTCCCTCAAGGCTATTCTACAGTGAACGATCAATTCCTCCAAGTCAAATTGGCATTTGATGTTGTACTCAGCGTTATGGGCCTACCAAACGTCTATAAATACTGCCACCGATTTCTCACCTTTTCAACTCATTTACGGGATGGAAGTAGTCTTTCCTATAGAGTGTTAGAGCCCATCTTTAAAGTTGGGAGTAGAGTTATTTCCAGACACTTCACCACTTGAGGAACGCCTATTATATCTTGAGAAGATCAATGAGAAATGCCATGATGTAGCCTTGGCCAACAAGGCTCACAAGTAATGAGTCAAGTGTCAATATGATCAGTCTATTCGTCCTCAAATTTTCTTTGAAGGTGACCTTGTCCCGGTCTATGACCAAGATAAGGATCCCCTGGGGGAAGGAAAGTTCAAACCCATGTGGTTCGGACCTTTCATTGTAAAATAGGTCTTAAATAAGGGTGCTTATCGTCTGGTTGACTTTGATGGAAATTCTTTGGTGGAGCCTAGAAATGGGTTCTACCTTAAGAAGTATTTCTCGTAGGTTGGTCACCTGGGTGACTTCTTGTACATATGTATAGTTCTTATACAGTTAGTTTTTGTCTTTTTGTTTTATGGACATGTCATTATTTATGTCATATTTTTCACTATGGAAGATGTCATATTTTCCACAGCTTGGGTGATTTTCACGCCTCAAGGCCAGTTGCTATCTTCTGGAGGTATTTGTCTAGGTGGTGCTACAAACAATGTCATTGAGTACAACGTAGTGATAGAGTTGCTTAGTGATGCTTTTTCACATGGTATCTCTTACCTTCGAGTCTACTTATATGCTCAACTAGTTGTGTCCTAGTTAAATGGATTTTACCGCATTTATGATCCTACTTTACACTGACGTTTCCTTAGGGTACCTCTCTTAGAACATTGCTTTGATTACATTAAGTATATCCATGTTCTTAGGAGATTAAATCAAATGACAGATACTCTAGATAATCAGGTATTAGATTGGCATGTTTCACACACATACACATGTACATACATTTGTAAAGAAATGTGATCCATAAGACATGAAAGATATATATATATATATATATCAAAAAGTCTCAGAGTACATAGGTGGTCGCGAACGCCTCAAAAATTATAATATAGTATACATCATGGGGCTTATGCCCTAAAAAATATACAAAAAGTTCCCTCGGCACATAATGATTCCATCCTATTTAAGATTGGGGCCTATTGGCCCTACCATAGTGAACGACGATGTTTTCCAAACGCTAGAAAAGTTGGACCCAAGTCCGTGGCACCCCAACTACATGAGGTTGCATCGATGGCGGAAGATCCTCGATCTCAACCATGGGAATGACACAAGTGAGCGTGGTTAGGTTCCACTCCACCCATCTCAAAACTATCTCATCCTCTCCGGCTGGAGGTCCCCCCACAATTGGTTCGCTAGTTGTTGCAAGTACTGCCTCTCGTCGAGGACGTCGCCTAGTCCTCAAGAAATCTGTCGGACACACTAGTCCCACATCTATACATAATAGATACATATTTGTCAAATTCACTAATACATATAAAAAAATGATATATATAAAATAAATTAAATAATTAAATAATTTAAAACACATGTACCTATATCTCCTCGCTCCTCTATAGGAGGTATAGGCATGTCTGGATCTCTGGAAAAGTTGATTCCAACGTAGAGGTAGTACTCTATCGTTGGAATCTATTGTGCCCACCAGTCAAATAATTTGTCATCAAAGGCCTCTATTGTCCTTCCTCCCCCCTATCGTGGCAGCAATGATGCCCATCTACACACCACTTGGAAGGAAGTCGTATGCCCCCATATTTTCTCTCTCGAACTCAGACTGGGTACCCTCTCAAAGAAAAACGAGGAAAAAACAATACCGAACTTGAAGTTCTTGTTGCTACTCTCAAAGAAATATGTAATATGTCGCTTCATGCAAGTGATCATGGTCGTACTCCAGTCGAAAATTTGTGCATCAGGCACTGCATTGCACAATACATGTGCTCCCGGGAAGCCTGGTGGATAGTTGCGGATCTAGTGATCTTCCCAATGAGAAGTAGGATCACCTTTAGTGACAAGTTGGTGATCTTGTTGATGGGAACTTGAGAACCTACTTTATCAACACCAGCCTCGAAGTGCATCTCGATGTAGACAACGATGTTGAAGGGCCCAGGAGGAAATGTACGTAGGTTTACTGGTTCCCCTCTCCTCGATAGGCCAGTCAAGAAATATATATCCTTAGTCATTGGAGTCAAAGACTGCCCCTCAATCATGAACGCCTCTACGTTTGCGTGCCAATAATCCACCAGGGCATTCAGTAGCCTTGGTTGTGCCCTCATAAGCAGACACTGGTAGAACTTCCATAACCCACATTGTTTCAATGCGACAATGGCAGCAGGGTCCTCATCGACCAAGATATCGATCTCCTCACATTCCCTCTCCCTCCAGTGGACATACATCCTGTTCCATGACAATTCAAAGGGGAGTTAGTTCTTGGATTTTTATTTTTTACTTTTGAGGGTGTACATGGGATGTTTTGGACATAGTCGTGTATGTACACGGGTAGTTTGTTTTCTACCCATGGACATATGCGGGTTGTCCTTGAACAACCCCCGTACATGTAGGGCCACACTTTTTTAAGAGGGTGTGCCCCCCAAAAAAATAAAAACAATGTATGAAAGAAGAATTGGAATGCAAGAGGGATGAGTTTATACTTACTTGGTCCAAGCAGAAGTTCATTTCATCCTCTGAAGCTCCCAAAATCAACTCTTTTAGTAAAGAGGTACGCATACTTGTATGATCACAAGTATGGTAAGTGGAGGTGTGTGTACCACGTTTGATAACTTTACACCTTTTAGAAGGCAAAGACTCAAGATGCGGTGGTAAATTCAACAAACGACGAGACCTGCGAGGAGGTTGGTCTGGCTCCACGATGACTCAATACTTGAGATATAAAAAACAGATCCTAAGGCCAACTAACAATCAAAGAGCACACCAAAATAAACAAAGGTCCAAATGCACACAAACATGAGATAGTGGTTGAAAAGGGGCATCCCTCACTAGAGTAGGTATGCCTCGCCGAAGAGGGGCCTGAGACTCCCTTCAAAATATTGGAGGTATCAGAATCAATTATAAGGGCCCTTGTGGTCTTAACAATGCATTCGGTCAGATCCCCCTAGAGAGGTAATCATCCATAAATGTTTTGTGATGTCCAAAGCTTATCTGACTCAAGCTACCTGCAGAATAACCCCTGCAAGCAACCTATGTGGCTACATATGTCAAGAAACTAAATCCACCATGATATAAACAATGTGTAGATGAACAGTTGTAAGTTAGGTCCACCGTATGGACAGGGTAACAAAGCCTAAAATATTGAAATCATCGCCTCTCAGGGAGGTAAAGGTACTAGCAAGGCCCCCAAATACGAATAGATCCCAGAAATATCTTTGATGCTAAGAAGGTATTAGAGGGATATCTTTGCAACCAACTTCACATGACCTCGTGCTAAACTCCTGTGTGAGCGGAGCCTTCTGATGTCACTAATTACACAATGTATTTCACCACTCTCTAGTCAGAGACATATGTTGAGTTTAATAGCCTTGGATAACTTTACTCACAAAATCATATTCCAAGGCCCTATATACTATGCTAGTTTGTGTACTCTGAAAAATAAAATTGTTTCTAATCAATTTTAATTAATCAACGTTACTTTTAATGGCTTTGTTTACTCAAAAGATGTGGTCATGAAACTGTTGATGTTACGACTCAACAAAATTAAAGAAATGAATATGAACATAAAGCTAAGTCCTAACCTTTAATTCTCAAAAAATGATAAGCTTTTCAAAATGCAACTTTCAATTCAACTCAGATACGCAATCATATGGTGATAATATATAAAGTTATCACATACAATAGCATAATCTATTAACATTCATAAAAAATTACGCCCATGGAATAATAATTCAAATATTTGCAAGACATCAATTGGACAAGAAAAGAGTATTTCTATTAAAATATGATCAAAAAAAGTATACAAGTAAAAAACTTATGTGTCGTCACGTCTTAGAACCGAGAAACTAAGTCTCTTCCAATTGGGCCTCCATCAGTTCAATCCTCCACCAAATGCAAGCTCATATAAGAGAGAAAATGAGGTTCTCCATAAAAGAGGGAAGAGCTTGTGGGTTGAACAATGTGTTCAGACTTTAGAGGACAAAGGGATGCAGACTCAATGTGAAGTGAAAATTTCTCCAGAGTATCTTTGCTCTCAAAAGTTGAATTCTCTCCCTTTCCACGGTTTGGATATGGCCCATTTATAGATTTCAAATAGAACTAAAGGGCCGAGTCGAAACGTCTCTAGTATATGGAAGGTAAAGGATCATGGATCTCGTGACGTGACATGGAAACCCGACAAAATTTTTAATTTTGAGCACCAAACTCGATGTACGTGGGTTATAGTGGTGCAACCTGTGTATATGCATGTTGTCTAACTTGTAGGGCACGTATATGCAAAAAAATATGATTTTTTATCTCTAGGAAGTGAAAAAGGGGACTTCAAGTCTGCATAGGGAAATGGAAAAGGCCTTGTGAGAAAGTTTCATGGGGTGAGGCAAATCTTGATATAACATTCATTGGTCAAGATTTCCCTAATGGTGTTCATGGCATATTTGAGTTCAGCCAATCAGGGTTTGGACATATCTAATGCTTCTACAGCCTCATAAATCGGCATGAAATTTGCACCAACAAAAGCATTAAGGGTTGACATTGTTTGTATGGAATTTTATTTTGGGTCTGGGCTTGCCTTCCATTTGATGATTCTTTTAGAAGATTCATGCTTTGAGCCCTATTCTCCACTCTTCCTCTTGGTCATTCTTTTTCTCAATAACCTTGATCTTATGGTTGTATTATTCTCCTACAGAGACTACAACAACTTATTTTCCAAGTCTCTGAGAGGTAAATGATAGGTTACTTGGTATTGTTGCTAGAGGAGTGCATTCTTGAAGAGGAATGGTGAGAATACTTGTGCTAGGGTTTGAGGCCACTCTATTTGTTTCATCACGCTCACTTTTATCCTCTTATTTTGTTCCTTCCCATGTTTTCTCTTGTGACTTAGTTGCATTCTTTCTCTCCTCTTCTTCCTTCTTTTTTATTTCTTCAACTTGAACAACTAATCGTGCCTTTTCTTCATCTACTTTTCTTTTATGTGCAATATTTACATCTGATTTAGCTATGGCCTCTGTTTCTATATTATCTATGTTTTCTCTAGTATCCTTCTTTGAAATTTAGTTTGTATCTATGCTTTTATTCAGTCTAACTTGTTTCTTTTCCAATTTTGTTATTTTCCTCTTCTAGTAATTTTCTTATGCTTCGTCTACTTTTCTAGATCTGTCCTCACTTTCTGCCTCTGTTTTATTTATCTTGCTTCTTGTTTCTCCTTATCCTGTTGGAGTAATTCCTTGAATTGTTATTTTATCATAATCCTCTCTTCATCCTCCTCCTTTTGGAACTTCTCTTTGGCTAGTTCACTCGGTAGTCTATCTAACACTTCCCCAAAAAATATGGCTCCCCTGAAGAGATATTTAGTAAAATTAGATTGATGAACAACCTATTGGATGAGCTTGACTACCTTTATATGTTCATATCCTACATTTTGAGGATCATGTCCTTTTACACTTCATGTACACAAACATAATTATCTTAAAGCTTCAACTTCCTTTTCAACGTGTGGTTTATTTGATAGAGTGTTCCTACCTTTATGGAGTGGAAAGATTGGCTAATACTTTTTGCTCTTCTTCGAAAAATAAGGAGTGAATCATTTCTCAATTGTTTGATAGGATATTTCTCTCACTAATAGTTTATCGGGAACATAGTGCGACAGTAGATGTGGTGGCCATGTAGCTCCATATATCCTGGCATAAGTATAATACTTCTTTATCTACCAATATCCTATCTTCCTTAGGGAATTAATGTCATCTTGGCATATTCTGTGTGGATAAAATAAAAAAGTAATCACATATGTTATATATATGTTCTCTATAATTGGCGTCCCACAAATGTGAACAATATACATGAATCAGAAGTTGGCTTGGGTCCCAACTCCAATTGAAAGCGGGAAAGTTATGAGTGGCACATATATCATCAATAAAATATTTTTTCATATAGAAGCCAAGGTTTTTCATACCTTGGTCTTCTCAAGATCGATTGATGATGTTGAAGGATAAAATGTTTGCCCAATCAAAATCTTGTCCATTTTTTACCTTTGTGTAAGCCATCAGAAACTAGTCCATTCTAAAACATTTATTGGTTTCTTCACCATACATTATACATATCATATTGTTCAGTATTCTTTATGGTCCCTTTAGGTACATCGCAAGAATATACCTCTCTCCTTATTTGACCTCGCAAGAATATACATCGCAGGAAAATTACGCATTAGATATTAACATATACGTCGTATATATATATATATATATTAAAGAAAACTTAATGATTCCTCATCTACAACTATCCGGTTTGTTAATCAAAGAAAAAAAACAATCCAAGCCATGATCCAGGCCGTGATTAACTATAACTGATTTGAAATTCATCAACGCTAATAAGGAATCAGACGTCGAACTTGGAGACATTTCGTTTAGCATTAAATTTGAACGGGGCAAGTGGCAAGAATCAAGATACTATATGTTACATTTTGAGTTCCCTGAAAGACCTAAATCTCAACTCGCCCTTAATTAATGTAAACAGACTAGTCGCCATTTGCCTACGGGAGGTTAGATAAACGACATCTATCTCCGTGGTGTCAAAATAATGCTTACGGGAAGGGTTCTATCTGGTAATAAATTCAACTCAAGTGCTACATTAATTTATTGAACTCATGTAATGCAATATTTTAACAACAGCCAAGCAAATTCTGAGATATTTCAAGGACTAAACTCGTAGTTAAACAATTAATTACTTCGTCAACGATTCTGGTGTAGAAGATGAAGAATCTATTATTTCAAGGATCAGAGAAAAGTATCAACAATTTGGGCTTATAACATCAACAATTTGGGCTTAAATCTAGGAGATTATATGTAAGGTCCATATTTAAAATCAAGAGGAATTATCAAAGATAGGGAAGTAAAAAATTATGAAGCTCTTCTGAAGGATGAGAATGAATAGAATTGAAGGAGGAGAATGACAACTCCTTGATAAAACTGCGATCTAAAATTTGCCCAAAAGTAAAATAGGTTATTCTGGTCTCGTATTTCATAGTTAAAGTTTAAATAATGATAGAGCGCTCAATTCAGTTAATCCTCATAATGTGTTAAACAAGGTTTACTCATCATTTACCGGGTAATGATAGCAGTGGACAGATTGCATATGTAAAAGTCGTTTAACTTCTTGTCCAAAGTGTTTAGGATAAAAAGTTGCAAATATGAGGATATGGCTGAGGTAATCCTCTTTCTTGTTCAAAATAATTTTGATTAGAAATTGTTGATCGAGCACCCAACTCTAATCTTCACAATATATAAAATAACGAATAATCGTTCAAAAGTACATGTGACACCATATGTATGTACTACTTTTCTCTGGAACAATCGGGAAAACCCATATAGAGCGCAAAAGAATGACAGTTAGATGCATAGTAAGTTTGAGAACAGATAAGGATCGTTGTCTCATAAATAAGGAACTTTTAATATGTATATAATTTATAGAAGGTACTAATCGGATGTTTATTGAAGGGAAGAGAGATCCATGGATAATGTTACCTGTCGTTGTTGACAGGTTTTAATTAAGTTTCAAGGGAAACAAAACACAAGGCAGTAGATCTACTTAGTTACACGTTCTGGCCTAGACCCCCACCCTCACCTAGGGTCCATTGACCTCCCGGTAAAGGATCTTCAAATTTTTTGAGTCGGATTGAATCTTTGGGCCCCTGCTGAGCCCTCAAAATCCCATACGCAGGTCTTTTTCCTTTGAACGGGTCCGAACAAAGACCCACGAGCGTTTTCCTATAAACCCCCTTTACCTTTAAAATTGAATTCAACCTCTAGCCCTCTGTCTCGGGCAGGAACCCCATATTACCTCGGCTGGGATTAGGCACATGTCAAAGCTACTACGGCACTTTGGAGCTTCGGGAAGCTTGCAACCCTTAGCACCCGCTTTTTCCCAAATGGTCAGTTCTTCGAACCAACTTAATCCACTTACATGTCTCTTCGTCAATGAACGACCCTGATTCGAATTCAGGCCCCGTGACTTTGGCAATCCCCGCTCCTTTGCACTTCAAACCACCGGATGCACGAAGTATGAAGGACTCCATGGTTATCCCTCGCGTAACTTCTCCCGATCTAACAGTTGTTGTAGCCTACACCCAGATCCAACGGTGCCTGTAGCTCCTCCTCCATGCTACTGCGCTCTCCTCTTGAACTTGGGATATTTCAAACTACTCAAAGGCTGCAACCTTTGCACCTCCCTCTACAAGCTCGACAACTTGGTCACTACGTTGGAATTCTTGGAAACATTGTCTCTCATGAGTTTTGTTCCTCCAAGGTTTTATAGACCTTGAGTGCACTTCCTCTGTGGTTCCCCCTCGAACACTCGGAAACTTCAAACTTAGAAAAATCTTTCTAAGTTCCTCCTGTGCGCTCCTTGCACTTGTTCACCTTGAGAATTAGAAGGTCTCCGAGAACCTTTCACGCACTCCTTGCGCTCCACCGATTCATTCCTCAATGCTTATCTCAGTGTTGGCCCCTATGCACACCTTGCATGAGATTTCTTCAAACTTCACTCTCCTCCAAGAAACTGTGCACTCCTTTCACGCTACTGCCAAAAATCCTCTCTATCTCTCCTGAGATTTAGAGTCCTGCCATTGAATCTTGACCTGCGCACTCCTTGCGGGCACTATGCACTCCTTGCACTAGAGCTCTTTAGAATTTCAATTTATTTCCCCTCAACTTTAGAGTCAAACTTGACTCAGCCTTCGCACTCCTTGCGGGCCCTGTGCACTCCTTCCACTGAATCTTTCAATAAGAGAAACGATTGAAACTTATAGAAACCTTACATGTTTTGATCCAGGTGGATATCGGGGGCCACCCACCTTTTCCAAATGGCTCAAAACAGTTTTCTGGTCATTTTGGCAATTTACTATTTTTAGCAGGTTTTCACTTCCGGGGCCATTTTGAGGGCCTAAATAAAGTTTTTTCGAGATCGAGGTTCTCAATGATAGTCGAAGGCATGATTGAGCCCCCAAAATGAATCTCCTCGACGATACCTTTCCAACAAACTATCACACGCCTAAAACGGAGATCGTATGCAAAAGTTACGACCCCGGGAAGTTGATGCACCAACTTACCCAAACGGGGCCCACATGTCTTTTGGCACTTCATCTCCTAGGGTTAGGTTTTTGGATGTCTATGACTTTTGGCATTCTCGCCTATTGTAAAAAGGCCTCTAGAGCCTCATTGTAATCATCTTTTTGCGAATGCGAGTAGCCGTCACATCTCTTCTCAGAGATAAGCTGCCACCATTCTAGCGAGTCTTTCACTCTGTATTTTTACAGTCTCTGTACATTTCTTTCATTAATAGAAATTGTGTATTACTGTATCTCAGTGTTTATGGTTGCATCTCTGATATATTTATGTTATATTATTGGATATACGCGATATCTCTGCGCATTTCTTTATTATATCTCCGCTCTCATTTCGTGCCGAAAATAATCGGGATCATGTTTACACTTATATCATTGAAAACATATTCATGCATATAAACACATAAAACAGAAAAAACAGAAATAAGACATCACATGTACTCAAATGAACTCAAAAATTGATAACACCATACAGAAAAAAGATAAATATAGACAGGAAAAAATTATTTGTGTATTATCTCTGGATGTCTGTACATATGTTTACAAAGGCTGGAATGCAATAGAGTCTCAACGCTTCCTCTCCTCTCTCTCTCTCTCTCTCTGCTTGAATGAATCATTTCGATACAAGAGATTTTTTTACAAAAGAGGGGCTCCTCGATCTCTCCCTCCAATTCACCTACTCTCATTAATTACATTCAATGGCCATCTAGTTCGAATGAGATCTAGATCTCATCATCCTGTCAGCCATTAAAGGTGATCCTATCTCCTACTGGTACAAAGGCATCGACTTGGCTCTTCCATCCTTACAACATTTACTTGCATTAATTACATTTAAAATTTTAAATTGGGTTCAAAATGAGAGGGTTGATGCTTCTCTTCCCTTGGAAGTTGTTCCTCCTAGTGCACTGACATGTTTTCTTGTTGACGCATTGATGAGATGGAGTGATGCTCCTGCATCATACTCTTGTGCTAACAAAAACATGAGCTCATGCTCATGGCTCCCCTGCTACTGGGGTTGAGATCCTCCAGGGTCCCATATTTGAATCTAGAGTTGTCCATCTTCTCCTTTTCTTTGATGTTGTTGTTGTTGTTGCCTTGTTGTTGCAGGCTCTTCCCTGGTCAACCTCCTCCTGTTTCCAAGTGTCTCCTATGTTGATTCCAACATTAGCCTTCTAATATTTTCTATCTCCTCGTTGAGCTGGTCTACGAGTTGGATCCTTCCTTGTAGTTTTCTCGGCTGCATTCCTTCTTCACCACTCTCCAACTTAACCTGTTGGATGCGTTGGCTTTGCACTATCACCCTTTTCTCCAAGGCCTCCAATTCTTCACACAAATCATCAAAATCCACATTTTATGCTTCCTCTTCTGTTGCAAAATCAAATGTTGTAGTCATCTCTTGTTTCGTTTCTTGGCTGAAAATTCTGAGCCCTTCCTCTGAATGTTCTTCTATCTCCTCTTGGGTAGACTTCGATATATTCTCTTTCTCCTCTATGATAGTCACACCTGGTTGTCTCTCCTATGTTGTTATATCTGCAACACATGCGTTGGCATCAACTGGGCTATGTGATAGGAATATCTCAACTCCCCCAATGATCAAAATGCATTTCTGATCCTCCTTCATCAGCACACCTTGTTGATATGAACCCTCAGCTGAGTTCATGAGACTCTCAGATAGTCTCCTCTCATCTCCCTTTCCCATTTGGCAAATTGGGATTTCACTCTTGTCCTCCTGGAAGTCTATGAGATCCTCTGATCCCTTCTCCTCCTCATCACTGAGGATTTTTCCAACTTCAGGCTCATAGATGTGAACCACTCCCACTGTGTCACTGAGGGTTTTAGTTTCCCTCGACCACCTCCTCAATTGTTGTTGCTGCCTTCAGGCCAACAACTTTTCAACATGCCACTTTTCTTTCTGCTTCAGAGGCCATTCATACCTCGAATGTACCTATGGTTCTTGCTACATATTCAATGCTATCTTGTTCATTTCTTCTCTTATCTCACTGAGATCCTTGTCAATTTTTGCTTTTTTTTCTACTAGTAGTCTCCTCTTTGACCACGCACATGGCCTTCAGTAGCCATATTTCTTCACCTCCAGCTCACCTGGTTGTCTACCATCTAATGCACACTTGCAACAGTATCTACATAGAATCTCACTCGGTTTCTCTTGCCTATAGAAATCAATTATGTGTCTACTCCGATACCACTCTGGCGCAGACCCCCACCCTCACCTGGGGTCCATTGACCTCCCGGTCAAGGATCTTCAAATTTTTTGAGTCGGATTGACTCTCTGGGCCCCTGGTGAGCCCTCAAAATCCCATACATAGATCCTTTTCCTTTGAACAGTTCTGAACAAAGACCCATGGGAGTTTTCCTCTAAACCCCCTTTACCTTTGAAATTGAATTTGAGCTCTATCCCTCTGTCTCAGGTGGAAACCCCATATGACCTCGACTGGGATCAGGCTCCTATCAAAGCATGCTACTACCAGGCTTCAGAGCTTTGGGAAGCTTGCAACCCTTAGCACCCACTTTTTCTCGAATGGTCAGTTCTTTGAACCACCTTAATCCACTGACATGTCACTTCGTCAATGAACGACCCTGATTTGAATTCGGGCCCCGGGACTTCGGCAATCCCCGCTCCTTTGTTCTTCAAACCGCCAGATGCGTGAAGTTCGAAGGACTCCACAGTTATCCGTTGTGTAAATTCTCTCGATCTAACGACTATTTTAGCCTACACCCAAATCCAACGGTGCATGTAGCTCCTCCTCCACGCTATTGTGCTCTCCTCCCAAACTTAGGATATTTCAAACTACTCAAAGGTTGTGACCTTTTCACCTCCCTCTGCAAGCTCGAACACTTGGTCACTACGCTGGAATTCTTGGGAACGCTGTCTCTCCTAAGTTTTTTTCCTCTGAGGGTTTATAGACCTTGAGCGTGCTTCCTATGCGGTTCCCCCTCGAACACTCAAAAAATACAAACTTAGAAAAATCTTTCCAAGTTCCTCCTATGCACTCCTTTCACTTGTTCACCTCGAGACTTATAAGGTCTCTAAGAACCTTTCACGCACTCCTTTTTCTCCACAGATTCATTCCTCAATGATTATCTCAGTGTTGTCCCCTAATCACACCTTGCACATGATTTCTTCAAACTTCACTCTCCTTCGAGCAACTGTGCACTCCTTGCATGCTACTGCCAAAACTCCCCTCTACCTCTCCTAATATTTAGAGTCTTGTCAGTGACTCTCGGCCTACGCACTCCTTCTGGGCATTGTGCACTCCTTGCACCAAAGCTCTGGAAAATTTCAAGTTATTTCCCCTCAACTTCAGAGTCGAACTTGACTCATCCTTCGCACTCCTTGCGGGCCCTGTGCACTCCTTCCATTGAAGTTTTCAAGAAGAGAAACAATTGAAACTTACAGAAAGCTTACAGGTTTACACTTATAGCCATGAAAACATACTCATGCATATAAACACATAAAATAGAGAAAACGGAAAGAAGACATCACATGTACTCAAATGAACACAGAAATTGATAACACCATACAAAAAACAAATAAATATAGACAGGAAAAACTTCTTTTTGTATTATCTTTGGATGTTTGTACAGATGTTTGCAAAGGTTGGAATACAACAGAGTCTCAATGCTTCCTCTCTCTCTCTCTCTCTCTCTCTCTCTCTCTCTCTCTCTCTCTCTCTACTCGAATGAATCATTTCGATACAAGAGTTTTTTTTACAAAAAAGGGGCTCCTCGAGCTCTCCCTCCAACTCACCTACTCTCATTAATTACATTCAATGGCCATCTAGTCTAAATCAGATCTAGATCTCATCAGCCTGTCAACCATTAAAGGCGACCCTATCTCTTGTCGGTACAAAGGCATCGACTTGGATCTTCCATACTTATAACATTTACTTGCATTAATTACATTTAAAATTTTAAATTGGGTTCAAAATGAGAGGGTTGGCGTCTCTCTTCCCTTGGAAGATGGTCCTCCTAGTGCGCTGACGTGTTGTCTTGCTGACGCATTGATGAGGTGGAGAAATGCTCCTGCATCACATTCCTACCAAAATGTTAAGCCTATAACTTACAAAATAAACAACAAGGAGTGCACGTAGGAGACATTGCTTAACACTTTTGAGGAGATTCAAAATATTAGGAGACAAAAGATTCAATGTTTATCCATCATTCTTCAACACAGTCGCAAAGATATATATATATATATATATATATATATATATATATATATAATTTTAATTGGGATCCCTACAAACGGAAAATGGATAATTTTGTAATTTAATTTGCATTCTCATTCTCTATTATCTGAACATAAAGAAAACTAACTTCATTCCATGTCTATATGTTAACATAATCAATCAAATACGTGGAATGTATAATATAATTAAACTTGCAGAATCACTTGGTTGACATCAACCAAGCAAAAACGTGTCTCATACAATAGATACTCATAGAATTATACATCATTGGGAATTGTAAAATTATACAAGAAGATGCTATCTAACAATATATACAATTAAATTAAAATACCGTAACCAGAAATGGCGCTATGTGATGTTGATCTCCAAATTGGAGTTTTGCACGCATCTGTCTACCTTCTCCTACTAATCCAATGACTTCACCGTTACCTCCCATCCAATTCTATGGGTACTCTTCTTCCCCTTTATCCCCCCAAGTCGCAAAGGGGCCACACACAGAAAACCAAACTCAATAGCACAAACCTTCCCTCGCAAGGAGAGGATTCCACCTCTTGCACAAGTTTTCAACCCAACTCTCCATAAGTAAACTAGTCAGTAAAACATTCAGTAGCATAACATTCATCCAACAATAGGGTCCCTTCTCTCTTCCTCGCCATTTATTTTATAGGAAAATTTGCATTGGCACATGTCCTCTCATGCACAAATAAACAATTTAAATAATTAAATTATGGATTATTCACCCACAACACATGTCACACTCTCCCCAAGTTGCACATGTTAAATCCATTTTTATTTTAGTTAATTAAATGTTTTCCATCACATTCCCCAATTTGTTCCTATTTTTCCTCTTAGTTGTCTCTTAGTTCCTCAACCCCTCCTTTATTGTGTCCCCTAACTAAATTTCAGTTTGAGTTTGATTAGGAGTCTTTTTTTTGTTAGGATTTAGTGGTTGAATGACTTAGGATACTAACTCTAGGTTGACCACCTATTCTCTCTTGAAATGATTTCTTTTTAAATAAAATTTATTTTTAACTATTTTCATGCACACATGTGCACCAACCTGATGCAGGAGCATCGCCAACTTATCAAGCGAGCTAGCACATCAAGCGGAGATCAGCTGGATAAACAAACCCAAAATTTTGAAGTGCTTTGGGATTGTAGCGCAAGTCTTTAATGAACTCTTTATGGAGGCGCATTGTGTATTGTATTGGACTTTGAGCGATACGCTCTCATCCTTAATAGATAGGGGGCATTTAATAGATTTAATGTTGGTAGATAGGATGTTTAAGTCTAGATTTGATAGTTTAGAGTCTGAGAGAGAAAACAGATATAGACACCCTCATTGTACCATTGTAAAATAGTAGAGGAGGATAGCAGTAAAGAGAATAAGAAGCATTCAGGAGAAGGGAAGAACAACTAGAGAATATTGTGTGAAGAACACCCATGTACAGGCAGTTGAATTAATAGAAGGAAGCTTTGATTCAAGCACATGGTTTGTGTTGTTTTCTCTGTGTATTGATGTTATGCTCAGGAATGTTTGCTTTCTTGTTATGCATTTGCTTTGTATATGCTATGCATGTGATTTCATGTTTCAAACTGAAGTCTGAAAGGGAGAGAGAGTGAGGTTCAATTGTTTCTCTATCTGAGCCAGGAGATTCCTGCAAGGTGTGCAATTGAATTCATCTGCAAGGAGTGCGTTGATGAAATCTCAGTAGTTTAACTCTTGTTCTCATTCACCCAGAATTGGATTTGAGTTGTTGAAGCCGTGCAAGAAGTGCGCAGGCTGAAGGAGAAGTCTCAGTTGTGAATCTGAGCAAAGGAAATCAAAGAATGTTGTTGCAGGAGTGCGTAGAGTCGGAAGGATTCAACACTTGAGGAGTTGTTGAATGAAGAGCGCAAGGAGTGTGCACTAGTCCCTCTGAAAGAACCAGAGTGGGAAAATTCAGGAGGAGCAAGGCCTTAGAAATTATGGAAGACCTACACAGGAGATTTCTACGCCAAGAATCCTTTAGGAAGGGAGGAGAAGAATCGATGGTCAGGATTCGCCGAGGAAAACTGTGAAATCTTGTCAGCCGTTATATCTCAGGAAAGTTGCACAGGGTTTAAGCCCAGAGGAGCAGAGGAAGAACCCAGAGGAAACATCGGGATACCAAGGTCATCAGGTTTTTGTCAAGGTAGAGAATTGGGACCTTGCGATTCTCGATTTCCCAAGAGCATCAGAGCCGTTGATCTCAGTAGGGACACGTGGCGAGAGATCTCGGACATTTGGAGTTCGGGATATCGGGGTTTCAGGAGTTGTGAAACTCTTGTAGAACGGAATCGCAATCCGCGATTTTCTGACACGGTCGGAACCATTGATTGTAGGGACACGTGTCCAAGGATCTGAAAGCGTCAGGGTTCGACATTTCAGGGTTTTCGACGACAAAGGAACCGTCACCCCAGGAACCGCTATATCACGAAACGCGATATACCGATAGTCGAAGTTGTGGGCCCAAGAAGATATGACAGGGGACAGGTGTCATTTCACATTGGGGTTCGGAACTTTGGAAGTTCTGTGAACCAGCGCATTTGAAATCACGATATTCCGATACGCGATTTCCCGACAGGGTCAAGGGCCGTAGTGGAGGACAAGTGTCGGGAGGTCAACCCTCGAAGGGGTCAACGCCAAGTGGCATCGGGGATCGGAGAATCGGAGATCCTGAGAGCGTAATTTCTACGCATTCCGATTTCGCGAAGTCCGAAACTCCAATAGGGAAAGGACCGTGGTCTTGTGCAAAAGCCAGTCGCATGCGAAAAGAGCTAGTCATAGTGCTATCGCTGATCGAGAATCGGGGATTCGCGAGGAAAGTTGTTTATGACCTCGTAAAGGTCGATTTCCTGATGGTATAATTCCCGACAAGAGTAAGGGACACGTGGGTGGAATTTCATCGGGTTTCGGGGAATCGTGAAACCCGAACCTGTGAGTTCAAGACTCATGATTACGAGAGGTCCGATTTCCCGATAGGTCAAAGGGAGATCGTCAGGAGAGCATTCTGTGGGTGTTAAAACTCCCGATAAGGAGTTTTAAAGAGTTGTTCATCTCTTCGGGCCGAAGGAAGAGAAGGTCCTGGTGGGAGCGGACGTGCGTGAGTGGCGCGTTTGCATCAGAGTGGTATCAGAGCTGATTTATTGTCTGTATATTTCAGGCAAGAGGAGTGAAGAAGAGAAGGAGCACTCTGATACACGTCAGAGTGGTATCAGAGCTGATTTATTGTCTGTATATTTCAGGCAAGAGGAGTGAAGAAGAGAAGGATCACTCTGATACACGTCAGAGTGGTATCAGAGCGAGAAAATCTCTTTGCTTTCTGTAGCAGAGAATAAAGGAAAATTTCACCATGCCGCCGAGGAGAGAAAGACAATCACCCGATCCAGAGGATAGGGGAAACCATAGAGGAAGAGGGAGACAAGTACAGAATCCAAAAATGGAAAGGAAGATACGTGATCTCTGAGCGAGATTAGAAGACATGGAAGCAGCGCAAAGACGCACAGCCAGTGCTGGAGATCTAAGTGACTCCGAAGGAGAAGTTGAATTTGGACAACCAGGACAAGTTGCAGCCGAAGATGCAGCCAATGAGCGATTGATTAAAGCTATTGCCCGGATGAGTTCAAAAACAAAGATGGACATTCCATCCTATGAAGGGAATCTGGATGCAGAAGAGCTTCTAGATTGGATTAGAGCTCTTGACACTTACTTCGATTATGAAGACATTGAAGAAGATAAGAAGGTTAGGCATGCTGTCACAAAATTGAAGGGACACACAACATTATGGTGGGACGAGCTTCAAGCAGATAGACGTTCCAAAGGCAAGCAAAAGATTAAAAGCTGGGATCGAATGATTGCGAAGATGAAGGCAAAATTCATCCCAAGGGATTATCAAATTACACTGTTCAGGAGGATGCAGAACCTGAGACAGAAGTTGATGACAGTAAAGGAGTATACTAAGGAATTTTACAAGCTCAATATCAGAGCAGGACATCGGGAGAGCGATGATGAAAAATTTTCCAGGTATATGAATGGATTGAGATACGATATCCAGGATGAGATGAGTATGACAACCATCAGAATGGTGGAGGATGCGTATCAGATGGCATTGAAAGCTGAGGAAAATCTAAGCCGTAAGCTAGCACAGCGAGGCCGAGGTAGGAGCCAACCAAAAGATAAGTCAGTTTCCCAAGATAGGTTTCAGAAATCTAAGGACGACTGGAAGAAGCCTCAAACTAGAACAGAAAGAGGTGGAAGTTCACAGCGAGGCCAGCACGCTGAGCAGTAAAGGCAGCAGACAGAACAGAGCGGAGGATACGCTGATAATAACACATTTCCTCGTACCAGAGGTAGAGGAAGAGGCATATGTGGATTCATCACATGCTTCACGTGTGGAAAGAATGGACACAAGGTAGTTGACTGTCCAAATAGGAAGAAGGATGGAGGAGAAGCTCACATCGCCGAGGCACAGAGGCGATATGCTGAAGCAGAAGACGTAGAAGACAGAAGGTCGTTGATGATGCGTAAAGTTCTCTTAACACCCGAGAAGGAGGTGGAGAACACAACTCAAAGAAATAGACTTTTCAGAACCACATGCAAGACCAAAGACAGGAAGTGCAAGGTTATTGTGGATAGCGGAAGCACAGACAATCTCGTTTCAACCGAGATGGTGGAGAAACTAGAGCTGGAGACAACTGATCACCCGAGTCCATACAAAGTTTCATGGCTATAGAAGGGACATTAGGTAAATGTCACTAAACAATGCTTAGTTGACATCAATATAGGAGGATACAATGATAAAATACTTTGTGATGTTATTCCTATGGATGTATGTCATTTATTGCTAGGCAGACCATGGAAATATGATAGGAACATAGTTCATGATGGGAAGATGAATACGTATACTTTGGAGAAGAATGGAAGAACACATATGCTACTTCCAATTAAAGACAAATAAGTAAAACCAAAACCAAGGAATATTATACTTCTCATGAGTGGGAAGGAACTTCTGGAAGAAGTAAAGAAGAAAGAAGATCCACAATTCTTTGTGGTCAGAAAACCGAAAATTGTTTTGACCAGCACAAGAGTGGATGATTTGCCAGAAGAAATTTAGGAACTGCTGGATGACAGGTTTTCCAAAATGGCACTTTTTATCCCATGCCAGAAGACCAGCGATGCGACTCATATCGCAAATTTGTTTTTCAAGGAGATCGTTAGACTTCACGGGTTACCCAGAAGCATAGTATCAGACAGGGATACAAAATTCATTGGACATTTTTGGAGGACACTCTGGAAGAAGATGGGAACTAACTTGATGTTTATTTCTGCCTATCATCCTCAGACGGATGGGAAAACAGAAGTGGTAAATAGAAGTCTGGGAGACTTACTAAGAAGCTTGGTGATAGAGCACCATAGCAGTTGGGACAATGTCTTACCACAGGCAGAGTTTGCATACAACGACTCAGTGAACAGGAGCACAGGGAAAAGTCCATTTGAGATTGTATATGGTAGGCATCCAAGAGGAGTATATGAACTGAGGGATTCAGAGCAAATAATGACTAAGAGCGCAAACGCTGAAAAATTCGCAGAGGCGATGGAAGAAATTCACATCAGGGTGAAGGAGCGATTGCTGGAATCAAACCAGGAATATAAGTGCAGAGCGGATCAACATCGGAGACAAATTCAGTTCGAAGTTGGTGATCTAGTTCTGGCACATCTAAGGAAGGAAAGTTTCCCAAGGGGAACATACAATAAGCTGAAAATGACGAAAATTGGGCCATGCAGAGTCCTAAAGAAATTGGGAGAAAATGCTTATGAAATTGAGTTTCCAGATGAGATAGGAATATCTCCGACGTTCAATGTCTCAGACTTATATCCATATAAGGCTGAGGAAGCAGGATATGGAAATGATGAACAACCAGAAATCCAGTGGCAGAAGCAGATGCCGATTGCAGAAAAGCCACAAATGGAGCGTATACTTGACAAAAGGGTGAGTAAAAAGACCAGACGAAAGCAATACTTCGAGTATCTGGTCAAATGGAAGAACCACCTAGTAGAAGATGCCAGCTGGGAAAGCGAAGAAGTGATTCAAAAGAATGGACAGACCGTGCCGGAGCTCATAAACAGGAGCCCAAGAAAGTTTTCAAGCCGAGGAGTATGATGCAGGAGCATCGCCAACTCATCAAGCGAGCCAGCACATCAAGCGGAGATCAGTTGGATAAACAAACCCAAAATTTTGAAGTGCTTTGGGATTGTAGCGCAAGTCTTTAATGAACTCTTTATGGAGGCGCATTGTGTATTGTATTAGACTTTGAGCGATACGCTCTCGTCCTTAGTAGATAGGGGGCATTTAATAGATTTAATGCTGGTAGATAGGATGTTTAAGTCTAGATTTGATAGTTTAGAGTCTGAGAGGGAAAATGGATATAGACACCCTCATTGTACCATTGTAAAATAGTAGAGGAGGATAGCAGTAAAGAGAAGAATAAGCATTCAGGAGAAGGGAAGAGAAACTAGAGAATATTGTGTGAAGAACACCCATGTACAGGCAGTTGAATTAATAGAAGGAAGCTTTGATTCAAGCACATGGTCTGTGTTGTTTTCTCTGTGTATTGATGTTATGCTCATGAATGTTTGCTTTCTTGTTATGCATTTGCTTTGTAGATGCTGTGCATGTGATTTCATGTTTCAAACTAAAGTCTGAAAGGGAGAGAGAGTGAGGTTCAATTGTTTCTCTATCTGAGCCAGGAGATTCCTGCAAGGTGTGCAGTGAATTCATCTACAAGGAGTGCATTGATGAAGGCTCAGTAGTTTAACTCTTGTTCTCATTCACCCATAATTGGATTTGAGTTGTTGAATCCATGCAAGAAGTGCGCAGGCTGAAGGAGAAGTCTCAATTGTGAATCTGAGCAAAGGAAATCAAAGACTGTTGTTGCAGGAGTGCGCAGAGTTGGAAGGATTCAACACTTGAGGAGTTGTTGAATGAAGAGCGCAAGGAGTGTGCGCTAGTCCCTCTGAAAGAACCAGAGTGGGAAAACTCAGGAAGAGCAAGGCCTTAGAAATTATCGAAGGGCTACACAAGAGATTTCTACGCCAATAATCCTTTAGGAAGGGAGGAGAAGAATCGATGGTCAGGATTCGCTGACGAAAACTGCGAAATCCCGTCAGCCGTTAGATCTCAAGAAAGTTGCACAGGCTTTAAGCCCGGAGGAGCAGAGGAAGAACCCGGAGGAAACATCCGGATACCAAGGTCATCGGGGTTTTGTCAAGGTAGAGAATTGGGACCTTGCGATTCTCAATTTCTCGAGAGGCTTAGAGTCGTTGATATCAGCAGGGACACGTGGCGAGAGATCCCGGACATTCGGAGTTCGGGATATCGGGGTTTCAGGAGTTGTGAAACTCTTGTAGAATGGAATCGTGATCCACAATTTCCCGACATAATCGGAACCATTGATTGGAGGGACACGTGTCCAAGGGTCTGAAAGCATCAGGGTTCAACATTTCGGGGTTTTCGACGACAAAGGAACCGTCGCCCCAGGAATCGTGATATCGCGAAACGCGATCTACCGACAGTTGAAGTTGTGGGCCCCAAAAGATATGACAGGGGACAGGTGTCATCGCACATCGAGGTTCGAAACTTTGGAAGTTCTGTGAACCAGTGAATTTGAAATTGCGATATTTCGATACGCGATTTCCCCACAGGGTCAAGGGCTGTAGTGGAGGACAAGTGTCGGGAGGTCAACCCTCGAAGGGGTCAACGCCAAGTGGCATCGGGGATCGGAGAATCGGAGATCCTGAGAGCGTAAGTTCTACGCATTCCGATTTCGCAAAGTCTAAAACTCCAATAGGGAAAGGACCGTGGTCTTGTGGACCAGCCGGTCGCATGCGAAAAGAGCTAGCCGGAGTGCTATTGCTGATCGGGAATCGGGGATTTGCGAGGCAAGTTGTTTACGACCTCGTAAAGGCCGATTTCCCGATGGTATAATTCCCGACAAGAGTAAGGGACACGTGGGTGGACTTTCATCGGGTTTCGGGGAATCGTGAGACCCGAACCTGTGAGTTCAAGACTCACGATTACGAGAGGTCCGATTTCCCGATAAGTCAAAGGGAGATCGTCAGGAGAGCATTATGTGGGTGTTAAAACTCCCGATAAGGAGTTTTGAAGAGCTATTCAGCGCTTCGGGCCGAAGGAAGAGAAGGTCCTGGTGGGAGCGGATGTGCGTGAGTGGCGCGTTTGCATCACAACCCACTTTTGATTCTTGTTCTTATTTTACTAAATTTATTAAGTCCAAATTCCCTTAACCCTTTTAATGTTTTATTTAGTCAAACATCTTAGACTTAGACTCTTTGTTAGTTTTCTAGTTTATAATTTAATAATTAATTGTATGCTCTTTTCTAACAAAGTCTAAGCATTCATATAAGTTTTATAGGCCATATAGATTTTTATTGACTCGCCATTTTATTTATGTGATGTTCCCTTCAGGACGCAGTTTCATGCTCCAAGGGTGCCACTCGTCATTGACTAGTTTGGAATTTTTTCGGACAGTTGGAGTCAACACTCCACTGGTCGACCTTGTGAGAGACTAGGGGATTTTCTAAGGAATAAGGATTTTGAATTATTGTGTGCCCCTTAGAATTCCTCGTGAGAAACTGTCTCATTCTTCCCTCATGGCATCGTGGACCTCTTTGAACAAGGTAATCGTTAACCTTTAGTTTAGTTCATGGCGAGAGTGCTAGTAGGTTGTAACAAGGACATTGCCACACCTCTCCCTCATTCATTTGGTTTCTATGTATGAACCCTTTACTCCATATGTGAGTCGGATTATCAAGTGTTACCATTAAAAGCATTCATCCATTGACAATGAAAATGTCAATAATCCATATACATAATATCCATACTGAATCATCATATAACACATGCATGTAAATCAAATACTCAAACCAAAATACAAGTCCACTCGCTGACTCAATCTGGATTCCAAGGAAGTTTGTTGATGGCATTTGCATCCTTAACCTGTCATGTTTCCTGTACACTCAGGAAACCTCATCATAATACCTTTCAACATATACATCTAGAAAAAAACATATAAATCTCAATGTTCATCACAGTAGACCTCATAATCAAATCATAAACATATAAATCAAACTGAAAATCATAATGTACCAAGTTTTATACCGGATCACTTACTCACAAGTGTCCTCAAATAATAAGTCAATGTTATAATGTGATTAGTGGAACTGGGTGTTACATACACCCCCTCTTGTTTTAAACTTCATCCTAAAGTTTGTACTGTCTAAAATGAAAGAAATAAACATCACTGATACTAATATATATATCCAGTGATCAAAATAAATAAGGAAATTGTTGATGCATCTCATATGCATCCTCCCAAGTAGCAGAATGTAGACTATAACTATCCCATTGGACCTTGACCTGATCGACTGTTAGACATCGTAGTTATCGAGTGATATGGTCTAGTATACGGATTGGATATGCCATGAGATCACCCTCGTATGATACCTGCAATGAACTCAAGTCAATAACATGTGATGGATCATAAATATAATGTCGCAAAACCGATATATGAAACACATCATGCATATGCCTCAAAGAACCAAGAAATGATAGTCGGTAATCCATGGGTCCTTTCCTTTCTACAACTTCAAAATGTCCCACAAACCTTGGAGAGAGTTGAGCACCCTTTCCAAACTTAATCAAAATCTTATGCAGTTTCACCCACAAGATAACTTTGTCGCCAACCTCATAATTGTGGTCAATGTAACATCCCTCGTTAACTAAACATCAAGAGTAAGAAAAACTAAGAACAAGACTAATATGTTTATTGAATGATATATATATATATATTATATTTTTTGTAATCATTAATTAACTTAATATAATAATTTCAGAATTTACATAGTTTAACGAGTCAAAGAATACTTGATGACAACATTAAGATCCAAGGATTTAATCTTGGAATAAGTTTTATATAAGGAAGCATCTTATATTCGATAGGAGATTGTGTGATCACACAATTTCTTAATTATAAAAATTCGCAAGTAGTAATTACATGTCTACACTTGAATGGGATGATAGATAATATAACTCATTATTCATTTCTTGTGAACTATCATCTAACCTTAAATATGAGTAATACTGCTAAAATTAGGTAAGTCGGTACTATTAAACTATTGTATGTATTCAAGCTATTAGTGGTAAGGATATTATTAAAAGTTATTAATATCAGGATAAAATATATTAATAATCTATGAATATTAACTCATAAAAAATTCTTTTTTTAAAAAACAAACCATACTATTAATAAGATATAATGTTATCTCTTATTAAAATAACAATTTAAAGAAACTAAAAGAATCGTTATATGATCCAGGTGGATATTGGTGGCCACCCACCTATTCCAACTAGTTCATCTTGCAGATTTAGTTTAGCATGTTCTTCTGTAATTCTTGGTAATTGAAGGTTCTGCACTTCCATGGTTCATAGATTCCAGGAGGATATTGGTGGCCTCCCACCTAATCCAACTAGATTATTTTGGAAATTTTCATGTCAATACATCTTTATGTACTTCTGGGGCCGTTTTGGGGCCCTAAACAACATTTTTTGGTCTTGCCACGGTCAAACTGTTAACTAAGTAAGAGTTTGATGGAATAATGTGTATTTATAGAAAATAACTTTCCAATGGGCTATGAAACACCTAAAACCAAGATCGTATGCAAAATTTACAACCCGGGAAGTTGAGGTAACAACTTACCCATCAGGGCCCACATAAATTTTGGTGTTTCATCTCCTAGGGTTAGGTTTTTGGATGTCTAGGGATTTGGAATTCATGAGTAATTTTAAAAAGGCCTTTGGAGCCTCATTGTAATCATTTTTCTTAGACAAATGCACGTAGCAGCCACATCTCTTCTAAGAGACAGCTACCACCATTCGAGAAAGTTGTTTTTGGTTTTGTAGTGTTACAGTTTCATCCTATTTTCTTTATTCAATAGAATTTATTGTTCATAGGATACTTTTTGTTGTTCTATGTATCTCTATGTTATTGTATTTAAGCCATTATTCATTTTGTTCTGCTCATAAATCTGGATCAGTGGTATCAGAGTGTTCTATTCTTCATTTTTTTTTTTTTGTGCATGTCCCCAACAAGATCTGGGTACAAGAAGTTGGGACTCGAACCAATCGAGCCTTTGAAAGATTGGTCATGTTGAGCCCAACGACAACTCATGGGGGACAAGAAGAAATATCATGGAGTAGGAGATCATTTCAAATTGTTTCTCGAGGAATTCCTTGTGTGACAAAGGAACGAAATGATGGACAACTTTGCACAGATCCTTCGGTGGTTTTCCACAGGAGATGCATCTTCATCAAGCGACCACACAACCCCCTTCAAGGTACAAGTAAATTTTGATATTCCATTATTTGAAGGAATGATAGATGTGGATGTTGTAGATAAATGGTTGAATATGCTCAAAGGGTATATTTCGGTCCAAAATTTTTTCGATAGGAAAAATATTATTTTTTCACTCCACAAGGTTCTCCCCCATGTTAAGTATTGGTGGGATACTTACTCTGAGAAAAGGACCACAGAGGAATCTACAATAGTTGTGGTCACCCCCACATGGGATACTACCTTGTTGGAAGTTATGAGGACCAGTACATAAGATGGACCACGTTGCATCAAGAAAGGGACTAGAAAGTACCATATTTCATCAATATTTTCCATACCTTGCGCACCAAATTGGGTATCAAAGACTCTGAACGACATCTGGTGCTCAAATATTGTGGTTGTCTACATATATGCATTCAAACATAAATGGAATTTATGGAAATCGCGTCATTAGGTTCGGATTATAGATATGTTGGGAAGATCGAGCATAAATTTAAGCAGAAGAGGCAAACATTTGGATATGTAAACTCCTCACAGTTGAAGCATGGAAAAGGAAGCCCCAACCTACAAAACAAGGGACAGAGAAAATATGGCCACTCTCAGGACAACCAGTCCAAGATGCAACCAAAGAATGGTAATGAGAAGTAGAAGAAGGACACGAGGAAGTGGTGTGAATATTATAAAATCCCTTGGCACAACACCGAATAATGTTGCTCCAAGAAGTCACTGGTGGTCGAGATGAAATCTTTCAAGTCAGAGGTAGATTCTGACTCTGAATAAAATCTAGAGAGAGGAAAGAGGATTATCAATGTCAAACACAATGCCACCATCGCTACCACCAAGGTTAATCCAATCTAACCAGAAGAAACAGAGGAAGGGCAATGCCTTTTTCACTCACAGATGTGGGTAAAGGGGGCTTTGCTTCATTTCATTGTCAATAGCAAAAGTCGGAAGAATATGATCTCAACACATTTCATCAAGAGGTTGGACCTATCAATGACATCGTACCCACAACCCTACACCATCAACTAGCTTCATCAAGGAAGAGATCCCCGCGTCGGCCAACAATGTTGTCTTCTCTACGACATCAAGCCCTTCAAAGACGAGGTATTGTGTGATACTCTTCCCCTTAAAGTTTGTGATGTTTTATTAGGCCAACCAGATTTGTGGAAGTGACATGTTGTGTATTATTCTAGACCCTGTAGTGTTATTATTAATTTGGGTAGAAAATTGTACAGGATACCAGAGGTAGCTTCGCTTACCATTATTTTTTTAATATTTTCTAAGCAATGCAATAAGGTGATTTCACAAACCGAGAATTTTGTCTTATTTGTGATCTGTTCTCGCAGTGAACAGAAGGTCGCTTCCACATTTGTGACCTCTACATAAAGCCTCTCTTTGTAGTAGAACAAAGTGGATAGGATCTTGGAAGAATACATAGACATCTTCTCCTCACCCACTGGGGTCTTGATACAATATCAAGTCAAGCATCCAATTGGTCTAACCCCCAGTGCACCTCTTCCCAATGGAACAATCTATCATCATTCGTTGATGGAAAATGAAGAAATCAAGTGCCAGATCCAAGAGATACTTCAAAAGGGGCACATCTGACCCATATCCTCTCCTTGTGGAAGCTCGATTGTACTGGCGCAGAAGAAAGACATGACCTGACATATCTGTATTGATTATAGGGAATTAAACAAGATCACAGCCAGGAACTAGTACCTAATTCCCTGCATTGATGACCTTCTTGACCAACTCAAGGGGGCAAAGTTATTTAGCAATATTGACCTGAAGTATGGCCACCACCAGGTTTCCATAGAACCGATTGATGTATGGAATATAACTTTCAAATCTAAATAAGGTCTCTTTCAATGGTTGGTAATTCCCTTTGGATTAACAAATGCACTGAAAAATTTCATGAGGTTAATGGATGATGTATTGAGACCCTTCACCAACTCTTTTGTGGTGGTATATTTGGATGACATCCTCATCTTCAATAGAAATTGGGAGGAACACATGCAACATATTCAATAGGTTTTGAGCACTTTGTGGCAACACAAGCTATATGCCAACTTGGAAAAATGCTCCTTTGGCATGAACAGGGTCCAATACTTGGGCTACATTGTTGATGAGCATGGGGTACATGTGGATCTAGCTAAGATCCAAGTCATCCATGACTGGTCAACCTCGACCACACTTACCGAGCTTCAGAGCTTCTTGGGGATTTCCAACTTCTACCGTAGGTTCGTGTTGGGATTCTCCCATATTGCATGGGCCCTCATCCAATTGACAAAGGGTTGTGGCAAGGAAAATTTCACATGGGGGAAGGCACAACAATGAGCATTTGATTATCTGAAGCATCTCTTGCTCTCTGCTCCAATACTCTCCTTACCAAATATGAAACAATAATTTGAGATTGAGACTGATTCCTCCGAATATGTTGTAGGAACAATTCTCACTCATCATGGTCATCCAATGGCATACCATAGTGAGACACTCTCAGATACCATCCAAAAATACTCCACCTATGACAAGGAAATGTATTCCATTATGCAATCCTATCGCCAATGGAAACATTACATTCTAGGAAGGAAGAAAATCATCCACACAGATCACAAGCCTCTACAATTCATACAGACACAGGGTAAATTGTAGAATGACTACCATCAAAGGTGGTCCACATACCTACACCAGTTCCATATCAACATCAAGTATAAGATAGGGAGCACAAATCGTGTCACTGACTGCCTAATTTGACCTCTCGTTGTTGCACTCACCACCATGCTCCATTCCCATGGGCATGAGGCATATGAGTGGCCCCAAATTTATCAGCATGACCCTAAATTTTCCACCACCTATCATCTCTTGGGTACAAGCTCGAATTTTACAGATTTTCACAGTCATAATGGGTTGTTATGCCATTTGGGCCACCTATTTGTTCCCACAAGTGAGCATGAAAAAATGATTTGGGAGGCTCACTACATTCAGATGGTAGGAAATTTTAGTGTAGAAAAAACTGTGGTCGTTCTACAAAATTATTTTTATTGGCCAAAACTATGACAGGAAGTCAACAAGTATATCATATCTTGCACTGCCTGTGTCATTTCCAAGCCAACCATCAAGAAGAAATCCTTGTACACTCATCTGCCTACTCCTGAGAGGCCTTGAGAATCCATCTCGATGGATTACATGTCTAGCCTTCCATCCACCAAGTAAGGAAATGATTTTATATTCGTGGTGGTTGATCAATTTTCGAAGGTTTCCATTCTCACAGCCTGCAAGAAGAGAATCACAGCGGCAGATACTGCCAAGCTCTTCTTCGAATAGGTGTGGGTTCATTTTGGGATACCACAAAACATCATCTTAGATCGGGACAACAGGTTCCTCAACACATTTTGGTTGAGCCTCTGGTCATTGTTGGACACCAAGATCACTAAATCTACTGCCTTCCACCCCCAAACCAATGGCCAAATCGAGGTCGTCAATTGGATGATTGTGCACATCATGCGCATGTATAAATATAAGCATCCACGTACATGGGATGATAGTCTTCCCTATGTTCAACACAACTACAATAGATCTCTGCATAGATCCACTGGCCATAGCCCATTTCAGGTGGGGATAGGATTCCAACCCTTGGGGCCCATGGATGTTGCACTACCTCTTGCAACTACATAGGTAGAATCTTCCCATGTTCAGTATGAGGCCAACAAAGCCACTCGATTCATTCAGCAGATTCAACACATCTTCCAACATGTCCATGAGATTTTGAAGAAACACAATTCTAAGTACAAGGAGCACCGTGATAAACATTGGGTATCACACAATTTTCAGGTGGGAGACAAGGTCTGGTTACATTTGCAGAAAGAGTGCCTCACAGGGCCCCATCAGAAGCTTTGTCCACTTCACTATGGGTTTTACACTATCACCAAGGATGTGGGTGACAATTCTTTTGAGCTCAACACTCCCCCATTCCTTGGCTTGCACCCAAAGTTCAATATGGACCTCCTTCGACCATATTTTCCATGATTATTGGACACCTCTAAGATCACAGAACAATTGACACCAACATAGCTCGACCCTAACTTCTTGGAAAAATCATCCATTGATAAGATAGTGGACACATTGGTCAAGGAAATTGCCAGTAGAGGATCCATCGTTATCGAGTTGTCAAGGCAAAGCAGCTCCTGCACTAAGGAAAGTGGCTCACCCAGGGCCAAATTCAGCATAAATTTCCCCACCTGATGGGGGAACTCAAAAAAATGGAGACCATTTCTTCCTAAGGGGGGAGGACTGATCCAGGTGGATATTGGTGGCTACCCAAGGATTCCAAGAGGCTCATATTGACAGTTTTTATTTCAGCATGTTCTTCTATCATTCTTGGTAATAATGGGTTATGCACTTTCGGGGTTGTTTGAATCCCTACACATCTTCCAAGTGGATATTGGTGGATTCCCACCTAATCCAACTGGACTATTTTAGAATTTTCCAGGTCAGTACATCTTTGTATACTTTCAGCATCGTTTTGGATCCCTAAACAACAATTTTGGGGATTTCAATAGTCAAACTATAGACACAGTGAAATTTTTATGGCATAATGTGTATTTATCGAAAATAAATTTCCAACAGGCTATCACACACCTAAAACAGATATCGTATGCAAAAGTGACGAGCCCGGGAAGTTGACGTACCAACTTACCCAATGGGGCCCACATAACGTTTGGAATTTCATCTCCTAAGGTTAGGTTTTTGGATGTCTAGGGTTTTGGAATTCATGAGTAATGTTAAAAAGGACTTTGGAGCCTCATTGTAGTCATTATGCTCAGATGAATGCATGTAGCAGCCACATCTCTTCTCAAATATAGCTACCACCATTAGAGCAAGTTGTTTTCAGTTCTGCAGTTTTACAGTTTCAACCTATTTTATTTATTCAATAGAAGTTATTGTTCACTAAATATCTATTGTTGTTATCCTTATATTTATGTTATTATATTCAATATGTTATTTATTTTGTTCTTCTCATAAATCCATATCATTATATCTATGAATTAAGGTTATTAACAATCAAGAGTAAGGTTATTAACAATCAAGAGTAGATTATAATCATAGCGCTACTCGTTACTGTAATTAACGCCAAGACAAATATTTTAGGGATATAACTATCAGAACTCACATCAATTGTAACGAATCTCAATGACTCAATCCCTATATTTAGATCCCACTATCAATCAAAAATACCACCACACAACTCATGTGTGACTAAGAATTTCTCAAGCCAAATGACAACCATCAAAAATGTCTGAAGGATACAACAAACCCATGCTAAAAAATATTATAGTTATCCACAAATTACACTGATTATCTGACAAACGTTAGACCCTTTGCTTATTGTTGTATACAATCGCAATCAAGGAGATAGAACAACGATGGTACGTATTAGTATTAACATCTACTTGATTAATTACGCTACAGGATGGGAAAAACTACAAATTGCAAGAATAGGAATTAATGGTACTACCGGATGCAAACTTCATGAACAAAACAATTTCTCAGGATTGGTAATAGGTACGACAACTCACACTCTGTTCAAAGTATAAATCACATTAATTTGTAAAATGTACAAAAACCTAATCAGAGTCATTCAAGTATCATAAAGGCCAAGCAAGATGACATGATAAAAATATTATTCCAACGTTGTCGATGACCGTCAGGCATGGTTGAAGGCCCTTCTTTTGCAGGACGGTAATTGTGAGTAAGTTAATTACTAAGACCTTGACATTAGCCCCACAATTGAGACTCACAAGACTGCATAATTCATATATGTAATTAAAATTTTATCGATGTCAGAGGTATGGTTACGACTTAAGATTGCAGCTATAACAATGATTCATTGTTTGTCACAACCCGCTTAGATACATCCATAAGACCATCCACAACTAATAACTATTATTTTCCCAAGAGAACTTGAGAGGAAGGAATCCTTCATGTGCATTATTATTACCAAGACCAAAATTTTGACTACTCTAGGGATCAGAAAACTAGAGCAATACGACAACAAGGTTAAACCACCTCAAATTTTAGTTTGGGGCCAAAGTGAAGAAATAGTTACTCCTTTGGTGATAGATTTCACTTCGCAGTTCCTTCACTACTTCACATTACAGAACCAAAGTGTAATTTAAATTTACGTTCAAAATAGAATATGACTTATCTGATAGTCACTGAAGATTATATGTAGTTCTGGGATCTGGATCTTAATTTATTAATTAAATTAAATTTTTGAGAAAATGAAAGTTTCGTAATTTCATTAAAAACACATAGTTGTTGGGAGCAGTCCCATTTTGAGGAAAAAGTTATTTTTGGAGAGAAAAACATGAAGTAAGAAAAAGACAGTTGGAGGGAAAAGAAGCACGTGCGAGGAAAGCATGCAAGGCGTGCATGAAATGAAACCTAATTGTATTAGGGTTAGGGTTTTTTTAAGATATTGTAATGGCCGATAAGCCAAGAATATGTATAAGTAAGTACCTACGAGGTCTAGGTAGGGGGATTGGATCGTATTTTAGAGTTCGGAGGCTAACATGAAACAAAGACTATTTTGCATAGCTAAAGCAAGAATTGTAAGAATTGTAACTTTTTGTAAGTTGTTGATCTAGAGGAGAGTCGAGAAACTTGGTATCGAGGGTTAGATTGTAGGTTGAGGAGCCTAGTGCGACCTAGCCAGCCTCATAGGGATCAAGAATCTTGTTGAGATTGTAAGATCAGAAAATGTAATGTGCACAGTGTCATGATATATTGCAGAGACATAACAAAAGAGCTCGAGAGACAAAACTTTGTGGATGTAGCCCAAAAGGGGGTGAACCACGGTAGATCATGTGTTATGTGAATTGGTTATTGTTTATTTATTTTCTTTCAATGTTAAACTCTTAGATAAATGTCTTGATGAAGTAGTTAGATATGTGTATTTACATGCATGGATAAAAAAAAATAGTATATTAAATCTAGATGTATGATATAGTAAATGAATGAATATCACAAAGTACAATCCTATATCCCCACTCATTCCCATGTTGCAAACACCTTAGCATTGTAGCCACCCATAGAACTATCATGGGTGAGACTGCGCAATACACTATGTGTGCTGTGTTGCATTTTGGTTTACCAGGGGGGGTGATAGTCTTAGAAGGCTTTGTTGGAAGCTTTTTTAGATCTGAACCTGGGTTAGCCTAAGAAGTAGAAAGAGGATAAGAACAAAAAAAAATGGTTTAGTTGTCGGTTTGAACTGAACGAGATTGAGTGAATGAGATCTTCCGAAGAAACGTTAAAAGAATGTCATATATGTTGAGGAAGAGTTAAAAGAATGAAAATATAGAAGAGGATGTTCAGACCATGGAACCCAACGAAGGAAGAGATCGAAATTTGGTTGAAGACAAAGGAGCTAGACTTTGCGCAGAAAGATAACAGAAACCCTAAAATAACACTGCGCCAATATCTAGACAAGTACGTATTTAGTGACTTGCATGAAGTATTTTTCTGTGATTTCCCACATGTGTTGTAGGAGTGGATATTGAGGTTAAAATACAACCACATGACAAATTGGATCAGACAACTAGTGTGGAATCCTGTGGATATTTCGTAGTTACAACAAGTTGACAACAAATTCATGCACGCAGTAGATTTCTCGTTAGACAATATTGTTGCAGGATTTATCATAAAATTTGCAGTAGTCATTGCGAAGTCTTACATCGCAACATATAAACAGTTCCTAAGAGGACCACAAGGAAGGTATATTATGTCATTGTTTACTTCCATAAATATCTTACTCTATAACAAAGTTGTAATGACTATGGAGTTAGACAACTAAAACTTCCCTGGGTGCATGGGGGAAGGGGGGGAAGCACTGACAAGAGCTGGAGAAATGGAGGAATAGATGGATAAATGAAAGAAGGAGGAGGCCTTGGACCCAATCATGATGGAGGAAGACCAAATCAAGCATATCATGGAAACAACTGGAAAAACGTGCAGTGGAGTACCCTACCAATATAAGATGAACAATAAGAAGAGATCCATAGCAGAGAGAAAGGGATTGGCAAGTGATGAAGAAGAGGTAGATAATCTCTGAGTTATGGAGAAGATTGAGGAAATCTTGCATGCAACATATGAAATAAAGACAAGAGGTCCAAGGGTAGGAATAGAAGGAAGAACTCTTATCCATGTCATTGTCAGTGTGGAACCCATAAACCCATGTGTGACTAATACACCATAAAGAACACCATCATTTAGACAACTAAGTTTTAGTGGAAGAAACACAGCAGGAAGTACATCTACACAGGGACCCGTAATTGGAGGAGCCATTTCAAGCAGTAGTAGTCAAGTATCTACACCACACGGAGGTCATAGTTCATCATTGTTCAAGATGGAAGGACATGATCCCACCATTCTATTACCAAAATTCAAGGGGGGGGGCATCAGAGGATCCTGAAAAGCACTTGTTTATCTGTGAGAAGATTTGGGAATCAAAGAAGATCATGGATGATGACACAAAACTTGCACATTTATCTATCACACTAAGAGACCGCGCACTAGAATGGTACATGAGCTTAGTTGTAAACATTCCACTAGAAACAACAAGGACGATTGCAGATGTCAAGAAGCTACTGATAAATGAATTTTAGAAACCAAGCTTAGAGGATCAGTACATGAACAAGATGATTGGAATTAGACAAAAGCAAGGTGGGTCTATTTGGGAGATCAATTAGAGGTTCAAATGGTTGAAGGGTAAATTGAAATATTTCATGACTGACATGCAACATCGACATCTCTTTGTGAACTCACTATTACCACATTTGAAATACCCTTTGAGGAATCAGAAGTTTCAAACTCGGGCAAAGGCCCTATAAGAATCCCTACAACTGGAAGAGAACCAATATTAGAAGACAGATCCAACAATAAATGAGTTGAAGGAGGATCTAAAGAACCTCACATTTCAACTAAACCAGAATAATATAAAAGAGAAAAGAGAAGTTGTTTGGTGTACCACATGCAGGACAAAAGGACACCACAAGAATGAGTGCCCAACATTCATGCAATACATGGAAACAGGGCTAACAAACCCTTTGCTTATAGGAGGACCATGGTGTGAGATATGTAAAACATATGGACATTATCCATATCATTTTCCATTGATTCAAAAGTATTAGACAGTACCCAAGAGTTCATATTGCAACTTTTGCAAGTCAGTGGGTCACGATGACAAAGACTGTAGAACAATGGGTTTGATGAGGGAGATAACATCGGATACATATAGGGTGTAGGAAAAAATGATGAAAGGACAAGATACACTACAATTCAACCAAGTACCACCTCCATACAACACTACGCAACAACAATATAACACTACGAAACCTCAGTATAATAATGCACAACCATAGTATAACCACACACAGTATAATCAGATGCCTTAGTACAATGCACTGCGATCAGCAGATCAAACTGGATATAGAGGTGGAGGAAAATATAGAGGAGGATTTGGAAGAGAAAGAGGTCCAGTAGTGTGCCATAACTTCCAACAGCTACAACACTATGCAAGGGAATGTCCACTTCCACTTGCAACATGCATGTATTGTCGCTCAACAGAACATGATACAGATGAATGGACAACACTTTTGTGGAAGATTCAAGAAAAATGGAATTATAACAAACAAAACGTACAATGGATATTTACATAAGCCAGAGAGGATGGTAGGAATATCAACATAGTGACACGGAGGCGCTAAAATAGGAGATTATGCAGTCAAACAAGAGTCGGTACAACACCAGTGGGTGAAGAAGAATATCGAGCCACCAAAGTGGTTTGATGCAGGAAAGGAGAAGGAAACCTTCAAGGAGGAAATAAAATATTTTATCAAGCAAAATGTTGTGTCTACATCTGTCGTGCAACATACTAAATATGTCCCCGCATATTAAATGTCGTTAGCAATGGACCACACCAATGAAGTACACCCTGAAGACCAAGTAAGTAATATCCGAACTTTTCTGCAATCCTATGTTGAATTATTCAAAGATCCATCATCTTTTACAATCTTACGGAATCTACTAGGTATATGTAACACAAACACTGAGGGGAAATTAGACTATAGAACAGTCAATCACCTCCATTCCAGAAGAAGGACAAGCAGAGAATTTAAATTGAATTCCAATATCAGAGATTTCAACATGGGATATGTTATATTGGACCTAGGATCTAAAGTAAATGTCTTACCAAAGAAGACATGGAAATGCATGGGAGAGCCAACATTAGGCTACTCACCAGTTCAACTGAAGTTAGCAAACCAACATAGAGTTATACCAATTGGAAGGCTTAAGGGTGTGACAGTAGATCTGGATGGAGTGTGCACTAAGGCATACTCTGAAGTGATAGAAATAGTAGATGGCACAACACCATATCCAACATTACTTGGGTTGGATTGGGAATTTGATAAGCAGGCCATAATCAACTTGAAGACAAGGAATATGACATTTGAGTTAGGGGAATACCGGTTCATTGCACCCTTGGACCCATTCGAAGCCGAAATATTTGTGGAACCAACTTGTCTGGATTTAGAAGAAATTCACTAGTTGTATAGAACCACCGCGCGCACAAAATATTACATTAATCCAACTATAGATGGGGTACTCAGCTGGAGAATTATCACCTCATGTGCTTCTGATTCAGATATAGGACTAGAGAATTGGCAACAACACTTACATGAGGTATCTACAAGAAGGTGCGCAAGAATAGACCGTGCATTAAGATGGGTGGGTACAGAAATAAAAGAACCTCTCAATTTTCATGGCATAAACGACTTAGAAGAGTTCCTGACGAAATATGAGGAGGAGGTATCAGATAATCAGAGGCTCTTATCCCTATATATTGCACTTAAGGCTACACCATCAAGATGGTGGGGTGCGCATAAGGAAAACATACAAGACTGGTATAAATGAAAAATATTATTGTGCATCAAATTCGATACAGAGCAGAAGAGCAATGCAATATAGATATATGATGGACAGGGGACACCAGTAGAACACTTGGATAAGTGCATAACACTATGGAGGATGAAACCACCAAAGGAATGTCCTCATCACTTCATCCACACATTGGAAGGAATTCTAGCAAATTGGTATGTAGACCAGGAACTACGCAGAGGCACTGCAGAATGGAAAACATTACAACAAAATTTTATAGTCACTTTTTCATTTGAACATGAGAGCCCCAACATGGACTTAGCACTCAAACGAATAAGAGTAGTGATATTTGTTGATGAACCATAGGTTGATCTTATAAAAGAGTATCAAAAACAACATAGATAGACATTTAAGGAACTACTGTCATGCTATCATGTGGACGAAGAAGCACCATATGAACATGACCTGCTTAACATCCATATTGCAAAAGTTGAAGGTAAAAGAGAAGTGGAAGGTCCATCTCTGGAATCACAAGTTTTTTTTGTGCCAATCAAGGTGAATAAAGTTAACATTGGGACAATTGATAATCCCAAAATGGCCAGCTTCGGAGACTAATGGGATGAACAAACAGTGTAAAGGATAACAAAGTTATTGCGCGGTAAAGTGTGCAGCACTGATCTGGGAGGAGATCACAGCGCAAGCAGTAGAAGCGTTCATAGAAAAGGTCGTGCGGGTCCAAAGACGAGCAAGGGAACTTGCAGACAAGTTCCATAGTATAGCAGAGGCTTTCGAGGGTGCGCACAAACCTTAGTGGCTTGGAATGAGCCACATATCAGTGTTGGGGGCTTGTTGGACAGCAAAATACACTCTTTGTGTTGTGTTGCCTTCTGGTTTACCAGGGTGGCCAATAGTTTTAGAAGGATTTGTTGGAAGCTTGTTTAGATCTGAACCTGGGTCAGCCTAAGAAGTAGAAAGAGGATAAGAACAACCAACAATAGTGCTAGTATAAATCAAAGATGAAATATCAAACTACAGTTAAGAATATCACTAAGTTAAATCTCCTAACTACTACAATGATTCACATAAAAGAATCATATCTAGATTTAAGCAATTAATAAAATAAGAGAACTGCAAATTCAAGGTATAAAAATTGGTGTCTTGTCGAACAAGAAAGAAAATGGAGAAAATGCTCAAGAAAGATATCAAATTTCAGTGGAATGAGGATTGTTAGTAAGGGTTGGACACCTTGAAAGAGAATATGGCCACAACACCTATACTAATATTCTCAAATTGGGAAAATACATTTCATGTTCATGTAGATGCATCAGCCATATCACTTGGAGCTATTCTGGTGCAACCAGGAATAGGGGAATTGGATGATCTGATAGAATTTTCTAGCAGACAATTGTCAAAGTTGGAACAAAACTATAATACTACAGAAAGAGAAGGCCTAACTATGGTCTATGCACTTCAGAAGTTCAAACACTATTTACTTGGCAAACATTTTAAGATGTTCACAGACCATTATTCCCTCAAGTACCTAGTCAACAAGCCAGTGTTGGGGGGGAGGATCTATAGATGGTTATTTTTATTTCAGAAATTTGATTTTGAAGTAACAGTCAAACCAAGGAAGTTGAATGCAGGACCTGATCATATTTCAAGGGTCACCAATGGAGAGGAACCTACAAATTTAGAGGATAACTTCCCTGATGCACAGTTGTTTTCAGTGAAAATAGTTGATGAATACTTTATTGAAATCATTGAATACTTGAGTACAGGGATTGCACCACGGGATTTTAACACCGCGAAGAAGAAAAAATTGATTGTCAGAGCTACAGACTATCAATTGATTACAGGACACTTATACAAAATGGGCACAAACAACATTTTTAGACGATGTGTATTAGAGCATGAAAGGCCTATAATTTTAGCAAAATCCTATGAAGGAATAGTTGGAGAACATTATGCAGGTAAAGCTACCGTGCAGAAGGTATTGAGCGTAGGATTATGGTGGCCAACAATTCATAGGGATGCAAAGTAATATTGCCAGGGATGTGATGTTTTCCAGAGGGTTGGGTAACATAATAGAAGAGATGAGATGCCCCTAAGACCAAAGTAACCTTGAATGTATTTGACAAATGAGATATAGATTTTGTTGGACCAATTCATCCACCAACAAGAAGGTCAAGAGCTAGATACATCATTACTGTGACATAATACTTAACAACATGGGAAGAGTCAACACCAATAAAAGATTGCAATGCATAGATAGCAACACACTTCTTGTTTGAGCAAGTGATCACTAGATTTGAATGTCCAAGGATTTTGATGAGTGACCAAGGTACTCACTTCATCAACAATACTATCAAGGCTATGAATGAGGAGTTTGAAGTTTATCATCAGAAGAGTACACCATACCACCCTCAAGCAAATGGAATAGTAGAAGCCTTCAACAAGATCTTGGAGAATACCTTGACAAAGATCTGCAATGTTAACAGGGATGACTGGGATTTGAAAATACCAGCAGTACTATGGGCATACAGAACTGCATGTAAAAAGTTGACAAGACATACACCATTCATGAGGTGTATGGACATGAAGCAGTAGTACCATTGGAATTTCTGGTACCTAGTCTGTGCATCGCATCCATTACTAACATGAAATAATGGGGCACAGTAGAAGAAAATATAAGTCATCTCATGGAGATGGAAGAGGATAGGATCCTAGTAGGATTTCACCAAGAAGTACAAAAGCTAGAGACAAATCTTGGCATGAAAGACATATCAAGAAGAAAAGTTTCAAGGAAGGAGACTTAGTCTTGCTATATGACAGCAAATTCTTTCAACATCTAGGTAAATTTAGGATGCATTGGCTAGGGCCCTATGGGAGTTGAATGAAGCTGTACAGGGACAGTCAACCTCACCAAGTTTAAACAGGGACAATGCAGTAAGGAAAGTGTTAATGTTTATGCCATTATAATAGTTCTTTGCATTTCAATAGATAAGAGCAACATAAGAACAAGATCACTAAGAAATACATATTCACAAGAGACACAACATTTATCCTGGGAAACCCTCTAGGGGAAGAAAACCCAGCAAAAACTTCTGTATCATAAATTGCCAATACAATGTCAAGAGATAAATCAAACCAATACAAATAGTCTTCTCCAAAAGATGTGCCACCCTTCTCCCTCTCTCCAACTGGTAAGTTGCATCTTGCCTCTTAAGAATGAGCAAGTGAGTTGTGTGTTAAAGTGAGGCGCTAGCCTCTCTATATATACAAGACTGACACGTGTGAAGGGTCTTCACTGGCAGGGTCGACCTCTCACTCTAGGTGGGTAAACCCACCTTTAATTTATTTTTGGGTCTCAATAATTACTGTTGGGGCCGACTTCTTATTCTGCCTATTACAATTGTCTGTTGACCGATCTGCAAAAGGGGATTTGGTCCTAATACAATTACCGACATGATTAATCCACAATGGGGATTAATCCTATGAATAAAATAAAAATAACAATAAGAATACTCTTTGAAGTTACATTATTTCAACAACAAGTATGTATATAGTGTACCATAGTAGATACTAGATAGAAAAATGACAAAACCAAACAAAAAGAGAAAAAGGAAGAAAAACAAGTACAAAAATAAAAACCAAAAAAAATACAAAAACACAGAAAAAGTTGTGTGCAAAAGTTACCGCGCCAGATATCAGAATGTTGTGCACAATAAAAAGAAAATTTGGTGTGAATGTACGCAAAAAGTGAAAAATAACCGTGAAAAGTTCTATAAAGGGCAGAAAAGGCATAGTTATTCAACACTTAGTGAATTTTGAGCTCAGAGCGATTAGAAGAATATGTGCCCTAAGTTCGAAATCATCACCATAGCTAGCCTAGCTTACGAAAGTCACGTAGGATGGCTCCACCGAAGCCAAGGTCGTCAGGCCAGTTTATCAAGGTCACCCGACAAGGTTAGAGGCACAAGGAAAGGATACATCTCGAGCCCATCATCGATCTCGAGGACGTGACCACTTCAAAGCCAGAGTCTAGTAGCTCGACACAGGTTGAGGAAGAGCTTCATAGAGTGCAACAAGGAGAGGTAGGGAAGATATCAAGAGCTGAGAATGGGGTTTCAAAACCTAACCTCGAGGATATGACAAGAGCAACTGACATAGAGGAACCAATACCGTCCCAATCACGAGAATAAGTCTATGTCGAGGAAATAACAGACCAGCCAGACTCACCTAGGAATGAGGAGGGCGCAGAAGCCACCAAGGCGGGCACATCCACAGTGGAACAGAAAAGGAAGACCCCCAATATTCTAGACATTTCCTTACCCTTCATTCTAGACACAATCCCCACTGTCGAGGACATGTTGGGGAAAGTTCTCAAGTTGTGCTACGCGATCCATGGCGTGTGTGATGTAGAAAAATTCCTGGAGTTGGCCGAGGAATGCTACTTGATTGACACATGGTAGGTTGGACCCCTAGGAAGGCCAGTATTAGATCCCGTGTAGTGGATTACGGGGTTATACAACTCCGACATCATGAACTTGTTGGGCATTCCACACTTCAGGCGGGGCAAAAATGTCAGCCTATACGTCAAACAATTAGTGGCCCAAGTCCATGGGGGAATCCTTTGGATAGACAGGCCTATACAGATAGATGTGGCACTCATTTCCAAGATCACATGATTGCCCACAGTCGACGCGAAGCCAGAAGAGTTTTTGGAAAACAAGGCGAGTGAGAAGGAAATGGCAGAGCAGGGGAAGGCACAATTTGGCACGTCACGAGGGAGTAGAGGCATCATCATAAAATAAATCAATGATGATGCAACGAGGTTTGCCATCAAATTGATAGAATGAAAACTATTAAGGAAGTGTCGTCGAGAGGAATCCCATGTAGGTGTAATCATAGTAGCGGTGAAGTGCGCAAAAGGAATGATGTTCAGCTGGGCACAATATTTGTTGAACCAATTCTTACTAGACTGTTGTGACGCACAGAATAATGGAACTGAGTTCCATTACTCCTGGCTAATGATATTGGTCGCTCTCACAGGGTGCCAGGATCCCAAGTACATCGCCTTCATCACTAGGACGGGGAAGTGTTACACAACTAAGTACGAGTCCTTCTAGAATGCGTAGGACAACAAAGCATAGCAGGAAAACAATGCAGTGTTTTCCATGCTGCTAGAGGAAATTCAATAGTGCACTTCCAACACATGACGCATCCCAAGGGAGGTTGTGTAGGAAACTAAGGGGATTTCAAAGTTCAAGGCATACTGACACCATACATGGATCCAAGCTATGAGGGATCCCAAGCGAGCATGGTTGAAGATGTAGTACTGTGTGACCAGGGAGGAGGTGGAATGGATCATCAAATATTGGCCTGCATAGTGGCAGTAGCCAATAACAAAACCCACCACCAATATAGGTACGACACAACCTCCTAATCCTAAAGACAAAACCAAGGCATGCGCGTTAGCATGAACAAGGAGTCTGGATGGAAATACTCGAATAGAAACAACAAAAACAGTGCCAAATGGGAGCGAAATCCCAAAAAAACCAAGGAGAACGTCCACAACAACACAAATAGGAAGCCAGCCATAAGCTATGGTGAGGAAGCCAACACAGGGCCAACATGAAACTGGACCAGGCACAACCAGTGGGGCACAACCCTCACAATCAACAAAGGAGATCACGCAAGAAACATATGTGCGTAGTGAAAATAAATATGACACAGAGGACCCAGACGTCACCCTCACTTGGGATGATGCAGAGCTCTTTGGGGACAAAGTCCAAGACGGGAGTGAGGAAGCTGTCAAAACAGTGGAGGCACATAGAGAGTAGATCGTGACCAAGATTATAGAATTCCATGCGAACATACAATAGCTATGAGACGTCGTAGAATCTCAGGCTACTACACAGTAGCAGAAGGCAGTACCGAGGCAACCAACATAGAAGCAGCATGAGGAGATGGTACAATTTGTCACCAAGAACAATGACACATTTACCATCATCCGTGAAATGATCAAGTTGGATCTTGAAAAATCGCAAACACCATTGAAGGAGGTCGAAGAGTTGGACATAATACTAGCGCAGATACCCACGAAGGCTCTCTATGGGATACAAGTTGAGTGCAGAGAAACAAGAATAAAAATATTGTGTGGATAGGCTCAAGCAGGGAGTGACTGCAACCTATGACCGAATCCAAAACAACACTCAAATAGTAGAGCCCAACACAACAAAGAATATTGATCACATTGTGCAAACAATTGATCCATACCGACAGGAGATTGAAAACCTAAAGGTAAAACTCATTCCTACGACTCCCTGGAAGTGAAAGAATAAAGGAGGCAAGAATTTGTAGGACAAATGGAAAGACAGGTCAGCACAGTTGTGGACTTTTTTGATAGGGCAACGCAATTGTGGACAATATTGGAGGAAGATGAAAAGGTCTAGCAATGAGACCAGGAAGAAGGAAAGATAAGTGTAGCCATCCAGGACCTCAAGCAGAGGTAGAAAACAATGACTATCATCGAGTGTCTCAAGGGAGCACAAGACATGAAGAAGTTATAAGTAGAATTAATAGCAGCGCAGATGTATAGGCAGGAGAAACACACGCAGATGGAACCTCTCCAAGAGCTAGCAGCAGAGATTATCGCGCAGAGGGAACCTCTCCAAGAGCTAGCAACGGATATTATCATGCAGTTGGAGGAGGAAAATAAAACCATGGTGCAAGTACAGGTAGAGTGTGCATCATTGATTTGGGAGGAGATCATAGTGCACGCAGTAGAAGCATTCACATAAAAGGACATGTGGGTCCAAAGACGAGCAAGGGAACTTGCCCACAAGTTCCATAGTATAGTAGAGGCTTTCGAGGGTGTGCGCAAAGCCTAGGTGGCTTGGAACGAGCCACATATCAGTGTTGGGGGCTTGTTGGACACAGTCCCATTTTGGGGAAAAGGCCATTTTTTGAGAGAAAACCATGAAGTGGAAAAAAGACAGTTGGAGGGAAAAGCAACACATGCGAGGAAAGCATGCAAGGGGCGCATGCAAAGAAACCTAACTATATTAGGGTTAGGTTTTTTGTAAGATATTGTAATGACCAATAAGCTAAGAATATGTATAAGTAAGTACCTAGGATGTCTAGATAGGGGGGTTGGATCAGAGTTCAGATTTGAGAGGCTAGCATGAAATAAATATTGTTTTGCGTAGCTAAACCAAGAATTGTAAGAACTGTAACTTTTTGTAAGTTGTTGAGCTAGAGGAGAGTCGAGCAACTTGGTCCTGAGGTTTAGATCGCAGGCTGAGGAGCCTGGTGTGACCTAGTTAGCCTAAAAGGGATCGAGAAGCCTATTGAGATTGTAAGATCAGAAAATGTAATGTGCACAGGGCCATGATATATTGCAGATAAATAATAAAGGAGCTCGAGAGCCAAATCTTTGTGGACGTGTCCCAGAAGGGGGTGAACCATGTTAGATCATGTGTTATGTGAACTAGTTACTATTCATTTCTTTTATGTCAATGGTAAACTCCTAGATAAATGTCTTGATGAAGTAGTTAGATCTGTGGATTTACATGCATGGATAAAAAAAATGACAGTATATTAAATCTAGATGTATGAGATAGTAAATGAATGAAGATGACAAAGTACAATCCTAGATCCCCACTCATTCCCAGGCTGCAAGCACCTGAGCATTGCAGCCACCCATAGAACTATCTCGGGTGAGACTGCACAATACACTCTCTGTGTTGTGTTGCCTTCTAGTTTACTAGGGTGGGCGATAGTTTTAGAAGGCTTTGTTGGAAGCTTGTTTAGATCTGAACCTGGGTCAGCCTAAGAAGTAGAAAGAGGATAAGAACAACCAACAATAGTGCTAGTATAAATCAAAGATGAAATATCAAACTACAGTTAAGAATATCACTAAGTTAAATCTCCTAACTACTACAATGATTCGCATAAAAGCATCATATCCAGATTTAAGCAATCAATAAAATAAGAGAACTGCAAATTCAAGGTAGAAAAATTGGTGTCTTGTCGAACAAGAGAGAATCAATAACGTTATGAATAAATTGCGAGAAGGGATATTTACAGAGACTAGTTGGAAGGTGGATCCTACTCAAGGCTCAAGATCAAAAGGGATTTTTCTCTTGATTTTAATCTTAAATAAGAAGTGAAGAAGTTTTGAGAGTGCTCCTATAATCTGGTCTATCGACCGAGACTACCTAATTTTGTTTCACTTCCAGGAGGAAGAGATTTATATGCCAGATACAACATCCATCAACATTATTAACAAAAGTTAACCAAGATGCGAAACAAGAGATCATTAATTCAACCTTATTGTATTCACACTGGAGGGAACAAGAGGAAAATTCGATTAATTATATACAACTCTAATAATACACAGAATAATAAAACTTCATCCTATTATTTATAATTAATGCAAACCATCTACAAGAATTCATATATTATCATTATTGTAATCTACTATAAGAAATTATATATATGTATATATAAATCATCTACAGTTAAGGATTAGCTTGATTTTAAATTATTCAGTTCGTGCATTCATCAATAATACACAGAGTAAAATATATTCCAATTAACCCTTCAACTTATGCATACATATTTGTTTACAATTTGAACAATCACTGGAATATCCTTCATTTCATTTTATCCAATCTATACACAAGTAGTAATAAGAATCATAAGCAATCATAAGAATTTATTTAATCCATAAACCGTTCTATGCATAGTCTCTTTCAACTTTTATTTATAATCATAGAGGACATAATCAATATGAAATATACAAGAATTAATCTGAATTTAACATATGTTCTGAAAATAAAACTCAATATCATGAAAATATCAATTATCATTACATTTGGTTTTATTAGAAGTACGAGGACAACAAAACCAACATTCAATATTCTCCCACTGAGCAACAAATAATTAAAACAAGAACTGATTCTTAATACCATAATCAGAAATCGATTGGAAATTTGAGCCCAAATTTCAGATTGGAAACTATGCAACGTCCTCCTGTCCTTCACTTTCCAATCCAATAACTTCACCGATACCTCCCAGCGAACGCTATGGGTACTCTTCTTCCCCCTTAGCCCCTCGATCCGGAAATGAGCCATACATAGTAAACCAAAAACCAATAGCACCAAAACTTGTCTCGCAAGGAAGAGCTTCCACTCTTTACAAGTCTTGGAATCTCAACTCTCACAAGTTAAACTTAGTCAAGAAAATTTTTTGCAGCATAATAGTACTAACCAAAGTGATATCATTTTCCCTTTCTCTCCATTTCTTTTATAGAAAAATTCCCAATGACACATGTCCTCATGCACAAATAATTAATTTTTAATAATTTAATTAAAGGATTGTTCACCCACTATATGTTTCACACTCTCCCCAAGTTGCACAAGTAATCTATTTTTTTATTTTATTTAAAACCCATTTTCTCTCGCATTCCCCAATGTGTTCCAATTTTTCCTCTTAGTTGTCTCTTAGTTCCCCAATCCCTCACTTATTTTGTGTCCCCTAAATAGATTTTAGTTTGATTTGAATTAGGAGTCTTCTTTTAGTTAGGATTAGTGGTAGATTGACTTAAGATGCTAATCTATGTGGACCACCTATTCTCTCATGTTTTATTTTCTTTTTATTTACAAATATTTTTTATTATTTTCATGCAAGTTTATTCTTGTTTCTTCATTCAATTAAATTGCTAGTTTAATTCTTTCATTCCATTTTTTATGGTTTACTTAAACAAACCTCTTTAAACTTAGACTCTTTATTATTTTTTTATTTTTTTAATTTAATAATCATTTGCATGCTCTTTCTAACAAAGTCTAAGTATTTTATTTTTATTGTCTAAGCCTTCTATAATTTTATTACGCAGATTTGATTATGTGATTTTCCCTTCATGACACACCTTTGTGCTCCAAGGGTGCCACTCACCTTTGACTAGTTTTGGAAGTTTGTACGACACTTGGAGCCAACACCCCACTTGGTAGACCTTGTGAGAGACTAAGGGCTTCTAAGGAATAGGGATTCTTCCTTATTGCATGCCCCTTAAAATTCTTTGTGAGCAACTATCTCAGTCTTCCCTCACGACATCGTGGACCTCTCAAACTAGGTAATTGTTAACCTATAGTCCAGTTCACGGTGGGAGTGCTACTAGGCTATGAAAGGGATGTTTCCACACCTCTCCCTCAACTATCTGGTTTTTTGTGCATGACCCCTTTACTCCTTATGTGATTTGGATTAGCAAGCTCCATAGAGCATGCATCCACTGACAAGAAAATTGTCAATAATCCATCTACAAACATCCATACTGAAATCATCATATAAATCACATGTGTGTAAATCAAATACTCAAACCAAATACAAGTCCACTCCCTTACTCAATCCAGAGTCCAAGGGAGTCTTTGGATGCCATTAGCATCATCAACCTATCATGTATCCTTCGCACTCAGGGAGACTCATCAATAATACCTGTCAATATGCATACATCTAGAAATTAGCATATAATCAATGAAATCACAATATAACCCATAATCAAAGCATAATCATAATGTATCATAATAGGATCACTTGATCACAAGTGTCCTCAAAGAATAAATCATTATAAAATGTGCCAAGTGGAACTGGATGTTACATACACCCCCTCTTGTTTTAAACTTTGTGCCAAAATTTGTACAATGTCAATAATGGTAGCCATAAATGTATCTAACACAGATCTACATATATAATCTATTAAACAAATAAGGAAACTATTGGCGCATCTCATATGCATCCTCCCAAGCAGTCGAGTGTGGACTATAATTGTCCCACTCGACCTTGACCTGATCGACCATTCGACGTCATTGTTGTTGAGTGCGATGGTCCATAATGTGGATTATCTCTGCCATGAGAACACCCTTGTTTAACACCTATAAATAACTCAAGTCAATAACATATGATGAATCTGAAATATAATGTTGCAAAACTGATACATGAAATACATTGTGCATATTCCTCAAAGAATCATGCAAGGCTAGTAAGTAAGCCACGACTCCTTTCTTTTCCACAACTTTGAAAGGTCACACAAACCTAGGAGATATTTTGGCACCCTTTCCAAACTTGATTGAACTCTTATGCAGTTTTACCCGCAAGAAAAATATGTCGCCAACCTCATAACTATGGTCAATGAGATGTGCATCAGCATAAATCTTTTGTCGATCTTGCGCTTCCTTAATTCGTTGTTTTGTTGTTCGAATCTATTCTTCCAATTCTTGGATCACTTCTGGTCCCACTAGGGCCCTATCCTCTAGTCAATCCCAACTCAGAGGTGTCTGACATGGTTGTCCATAAAGAAACTCAAACGATGTCATCTTAATTGAACTCTGATAATTGTTGTTGTACGTGAATTCTACCAATGGTAAGAATTATTCCCAACGTCTTTGTTGATCCATTACATACATACGCAACATATCCTCTAAAATATTATTCATCCTTTCTATTTGACCATCTATCTCAGGGTGATATGTTGTGTTAAAATTTAATTGTGTTCCCAAAGCCTCTTGGAAACTAATCTAGAATCATCCAGTAAACATCGATCCTTGATTGGATATGATCTTTCTTGGTACATTGTGTAACCTCACAATCTCGCTAACAAAAAATATTACTATGTACGATGCTTGATATGTCGTACACACTGGAATAAAGTTTTCACTATTCGTCAAAGTGTCAATGACTACAAAAATCGAATTGTGTCTCCTTGTCATTAGTGGAAAACCAACAATAAAATCCATCAAAATGACTTCTCATTTTGATTCAAGAATCGTGTGTGGTTGTAACAATCCCACTGGATGTCTATGCTCATCCTTCACTTGCTGACATTCTAGACATCTTGCCACATAATTAACTATATATGATTTCATTCCTTTCCATAAGAATAATGGCTTAAAGTCTACCTTCATCTTCGTGACTCCTGGATGAGCCATGTATACTACTCAATGAGCTTCACTCAAAATCAATTTTCGTAATTCGTCGTTAGGTGGTACATAAGTTTTGTTGTTATACCTCAACAAACCGTCATTGTCAAATGAATAACCTTCATACCTTGGTACCACCATGGTATCTCATCCGGTATTATCCTTAACCTCCTTGTACCAATCATCGTCAATATGTAAAGCTAGAATATTTTCTCGAAGATTTGTCTTAAGAGGTATTATTGAGAATATGTGTGGTCCCTGACTCAACGCATCTTCTACTCTATTCACCATTCCTTTAACATAGGTAATCTCAAATTTGTATTCACTTAGTAGTTCGTACCAATGCCTTGGTCATGCGTTCAAGTCACTCTGAGTAAAAATGTGTTGTAATCCATAGTGATTAGTCTTCAACTCAAATTTTCTTCCAATAAGTTAATATCTCCAAACTCGTAAGGCATATACAATCGCTAATAAAGCCAAATCATGTGTTGCGTAGTTCTCTTCATGCCTTCTTAATTTCCTTGAAATGTAAGTGATCACTCGATCATATTGCATCAATAGTCCACCTAAATCTTCCTTGGATGTGTCTGTGTATACCAAGAATTCCTTGTCCATATTACGGACCTTTAGTATTGGTGTTGTCATTAATAACTCCTTAAGATTTTTAAATTCTTTCGCACATTTCTCTGACCATACGAATTTCTTGTTTTTCTTCTGTAATTTTTTGATTGGATTTGCTATCTTTGAAAAACCTTCGACGAAACATCCATAATAACTGGCTAACCCCATAAAGATACATACCTCTTGTACATTTGTCAGTGTTGTTCATTCCATAATAGCCTCTACTTTCATTGAATCCATAGCGATACCTTCTCTGGATATGATATGTCCCCAGTAATGAATCTTCGTCTGGTAAAATGAACATTTTGACAATTTCTCATACAACTTGTTTTCTCTTAGACATTGTAAAACTAACCTCAAATGTTAGTCGTTCTCTTCTATAGTTCAAGAATAAATCAGTAAATCGTCAATAAATACTTGTACAAACTTGTCCAGGTATTCATGGAACACCCCATTCATCAAACTCATGAATACTCCTGGGGCATTCGTTAGTCCAAACCATGAAATATTAAACTCCTAGTGTCAAAATATCGTCTTAAATTCAGTCTTCTTCCTTAATCTATAATTGATGATATCCCGATCTCAAGTCAATATTTGAAAACATAGTTTTTCCCTTCATTTGATCAAACAAATCATCAATCCTTGGCAATGGATACTAGTTCTTGATCGTAGCTTTGTTCAATTGATGATAGTCAATGCAAAGCCTCGACGATCCATCCTTCTTTCTTAAAAAAATCATCAACGCACCCCACAATGATATGCTTGGACGTATAAGTCCCAAATCCAAAAACTCCTTCAATTGCATTTTAAACTCCTGCAACTCTAGTGTCGTCATCCGGTATGGTGTTCTTGCAATAGGTTTAGTTCCAGGTTTCAAATCTATGGTAAACTCCAATTCTCTTTTTAGCGGAAAACCTGGTAATTCCTCAGGAAATACATCGGAAAACTCCGATACTACAAGAATATTTTATAATTATTTTGTGTACTCCTTTTCATTAATTGCTAATATGGTGTATAGCTTACACCCCTTGCACATACTTTTCTATAATTGTAAGGAAGAAATAAACCTCAACAACACTCCCTGGTTTCTTCCTACAATTACCCTACTTTGTCCTAAATCATATGTTAAACTTAATCGTTTCATATTTCATTTAATTATCGCATCGTGCAATTATAACCAATCCATTTTAATCACTATATCATAAGATCCCAAGATTGTAACATATAGGTTTACACCTGTCACAAAGTCACCCAAGTTAATGTTACAATCCTTAACTTTTCCTCCAACCTTTTGCTTGGCACCAACTGCCATTTCCACATGTATAAACTCATCATGTTCGACTACCTTCACCTTAATTATTTTAAGCACAACACTAGATATAAAACTTTGAGTAGCTCATGTATCTATTAAAATACTAAAATGTTGATCAATGATAATACTTGACGTCTCGAGCACGGTGGACTAATGCTCGGCATGGTGGTTATTCACCATTGCATGTATCCTATGGGCCTTTCCCAAATATCCAACTGTCGTAGCTCTTGTTGATCTGGAAGATCTTTCCTTCTCAATTGGATAGTCTCTCTGGTAATGTGGCTCTCCACATGTCCAACAGTCATTCTTTGGTCTAGTGTTCCTACTCCCAAAAGTAGAAGTTGTTGGCCTAGGAGTCTACTGTACTGATATGTTTTGCGGACCACATCTAAACTGTTGTTTCTATTATGGATGATGTTGTTTCTTCTGCTATGGCGCTCTGTAAGGATTCCTTTATTAAGGAGTCAGTAGGCACGATGTCGAAAAAAAAGTTCCTATGGGTGTATCGTGGTGGAAAAAACTCATTCTAACTGGTGTTTGATGTTGTTGCGCTCTCGATGGCTCTTGTTCAGTCTATATGGAAGGAGTTTTTCCCTGACCCCCATTTTTCATCTCTTCTTCAGCAATAAGATCCTTTTGAACTACATTGTGCAACATCTGAGGAATCAAAATCCTCACCTTCGCACGAATGTTGAATTTGAGGCCGAACACAAACTTGTTAACTTTTAGTTTCTCGGTCTTCAGATGTGGAGCATATTTGAGTAGCTTCATGAACTTGGCCTCATACTCCGGTATCGTATGACTACCATGTCATAAGGCACTGAACTCATTAAGTTGGAACTCAATGAATTCATCAAACAAGTACCTCTTCCAAACTCGTTCCTCGAACAATTCCCATGACATGTCTTCAACGACCATGTTTAGTTGAGGTAAGAGTGTCTTCCACCAAAGCAGAGCACTCCCTTTGAATTGAAAGACCATCATGCAGAATTTCATGTTGGAACTGTAGTAACATAGTGAAAAGCACATCGTCATGTTCTCCAACCATGTCTCGGTGGCTAATCCATCTATGGCACCCCGAGACTCAGGAAATTTCACTTTCTCGAGTTCTTTGTCTATACTACTACTACTTGTTGGAGTGCATTGTGAACCCTCATTGGGCACAAACTCTCTGCCCTCATCTTGATCCAAGCAATTGATCAACACCTCTGACATCCTCTGAAAGGATATCATCATACCTACCACATCTCCCACAACAACCTTCTCCTACTCATTAGACTGCTCCTCTCCGAGTGGAGTTGATCCCTCATGCATGGATGCTCTTGGAGGAAGCGTACTTCTTCCGCATGCACCACGTCATCTACTCATTCTGCTTCCTCTGGCCATGATACCTGTCATGAACAAATCCAAATTTCATTAACGATACATATTTAACTATTAAAATAAGACAATACAAGGTGTAATGATGTCGCAGGGATGAAACCGCTCTGATACCATATGCAACATCCCTCATCAACTAAACATTAAAAATAAGCAAAACTATGAACAAGAATGATATATATATATATATATATATATATATATATATATGAACAAGAATGATATGTTATATATATAGTTTGTTATTCATCAATTAACTTAGTATAATAACTTTGCAATTTAACTTAGTATAATAACTTCGCAATTTACACAGTTTAACCAGTCAAGGAATACTTGATGACAACATTAATATCCAAGGATTTTATCTTGGAATACGTTTTATATAAGGAAGCATCTTATCTTCGATAGGAGATTGCTCGATCACGCAATTTCTTAATTAAAAAAAATTGCAAGTAGTAATTACACGTCTACACTTTAATGGGATGATAGATAATATAACTCATTATTCAATTCTTGTGAGCTGTCATCTAACATTAAATATGATTAAGACTACTAAAATTAGGTAGTACAATGTTATTAAACTATTGTATGTACTCAAGCTATTAGTGGTAAGGATATTAATAAAAGTTATTAACATCAAGCTAAAATATATTAATAATCTATGAATATTAACTCGTAAAATTTTCTAAAAAAACAAACCATACTCTTAGTAAGCTATAATGTACCATCCTTAATATCTCTTATTCAAATATCAATTTAAAGAAACTAAATTAAGGTTATTAACAATCAAGATTAGATTATAATCGTAGCGCTATTGGTTACTGTAATTAATGCCAAGACAGATATTTTATGGATATAACTATTAGAACTTGCATCAATTGTAACAAATSTCAGTGACTCAAAAGTACCAAGACCAAAAGTATAACTACTCTAGGGATAAAAAAAACTAGAGCAATACGAGAACAAGGTTAAACCACCTCAAATTTTAGTTTGGGGCCCAAGCGAACAAATAATAACTMCTTCGGTGATAGGTTTCACTTCGCAGTTCCTTCACTACTTCACATTAWARAACCAWAGWGYAATTTAAACTTACGGTCAAAATAGAATATGACTTATTCGATAGTCATCGGAGATTATACGTAGTTTTGGGCTCTTGATCTTAAKTTATTAATTAAATTAAATTTTCGAGCAAACGACAATTTCGTAATTTCATTCAARACACGTAGTGCTAGTATAAACCAAAGATGAAATATAGAACTACAGTTAAGAAAATAACTTAGGTAAATCTCCTAAATACTACACTGGTTCACGTAAAAGAATCCTATCCAGATTTAAGCAATCAATAAAATAAGAGAACTCAAATTCAAGGTATAAAAATTGGTGTCTTGTGAGACGAGAGCGAATCAATAAAGTTATGAATAAATCACGATAAGGGATATTTATTGATCTGGGATATTTTCATTAAGTGGGATCTTTTCATTAAGTGACTTATTAAAGAATCGTATTAAATGAGCATAAACTAAAGTACATCATAAAGAAGGAAATGCTCAAAAGGAAAGAGACATAAGCATGCAATATGAACACAAAAATTTGATAATGAAGTTTGTCTCTGGTGGACTATGTCTTCGGGTCCTGCTCTCAAATAGGTAGGTGTTTTTAATAACTCCACAAAAGAATTGGGAAAAATACATAAATATACCTAATTCTGGAGTTAAGCCACAAAATCTTTCCTCGGATCAGAAAACTAACACCACCATTGCGTTCATGGCGTCGTTTCACCTGAAAATGACTGTATCCACTCCTCGATCTGAGTTTGACACTTTGGCCCAAGAGGCACCCTTGCCTCAGTTTGCGTGCCACTTCCCCTGCAATAAATGACTGGATAGATCTCGAAATCCGTGCCCAGTCTCTAAAACTGTGCAAAAAATTGTACTGTACGGATGCATTTGGTCTGCCTCTCGTGCTCTCCCTGAACTCTGGGCGAACACCTCTTCTTATACAATTTTGCGAGCGGTTGTGCATTGATGAGGTTGTTGGTGCATTGGTTGTGGATGTTATTTGAATCCATTAGTTAGCGGAGGTCTCGGTGTCGAATCCCATGAGCATCCCTTTTTCTTGGCATATAGTTAAACCAACTTGGCGCGTCCTGCCAAATCTGGCAGGCAACCACTAGAATGACGGAGACAATTGGCGGTGGTTAGAATATCTGGCGGGAAACATGGCGGTGGTTAAGTTTGGCAGTTGGAATATGGTCGCATGGTTAACACATATAACCAGGGGTTGGGCCAAAGGCCTAGCCCCTTCCCCTTCCCCTTCTCTTTGGCACCAACATAAAATTTCTAATTTAAATATAATTTTCACCATATTACAAACAAGAAACATATGGTGGTGTATTGGTTAGCGCAGAATGTGGGGCCTTTGGGCTAAGAGGAGGTCAAGGGTTCAACTCCGGTGGAGTCTTGAAAATTTTGGTCACCTGCTAACCATTGGAGGGGTGTCATGTGGCAACCCATGACTGGGCCATGTGGCACCATATCATTTGTCTACGAAACTAACACTTGTCACCACATAATTCACCCACTTGTCTCCCATCACCATGTATGATCTTGCCACATCACCCCCATGCCAAATCAGTTGTACGGATGTGCCACGTGTCACCCTTTCAGTGGTGCCACGTGTCACCTTGACCTTTTGACTTTTGATCAAGTTTGACTGAACTTTGACCGCTTATAACTTTTGATTTGTAACTTTGTTTGATGATTCGTTTGCGTTGTTAGAAATATTGTGACATGCTCTTCGCAATCATGCTATTTTCACTGAGTTTTGGGAACTTTGAAATTTTCCCCTTTTGTTGTCCAAAAATCCCCAAGGAATTGAGTATCTCGATCCGAGACAATGTACGTGGGTAACCCAAAGTGAAACCAAACATATTGAAAAAAGAGATTAGCAGTCTGCTCAGCAGCGATCTTCTTTTTACATGGCATCAAGATACACATCTTGATGAACCTATCCACTACAAAATACAAATAATCATGACCCCATTTGGTCATTGGTAAACCCCCCTAAAAAATCCATGGAAATGATTTCCCATGGATGGGATGGAACATGAAGTGGTGAGTATAGCTCCAATTTTCTATTAGTGGGCTTACAAGTAGAACACATCACACACCCCTTTACATATTTAGTTACAATTTCTTTCATTTGAGACCAATAACAAAACCTCTGCAAATGAGCCATAGTTTTTCCTACCCCAAAATACCCAAACACAAGAGAAGTGTGAGCTTCGCGTATCACATGGATTCCTTCACTTGTAGGAATACATAGCTTCCCAAGATGATAAAGTAACTTTCCTTGCAGACAATACTTCTCTACCTATGCACCATGGGTTAGCTTCTCATATACTTCTTTAAAATCTTCATCGATGGCATATTTCTCTACATAGCTATCATGAGATAAAGAAGTATTCTTCAAAATAATAGAAGCAACAATCAGAGGTCTAGAAAGCATATCGTCTACCTTGTTACTTGTACCCTTCTTGTACTTGATTACCAAATGAAATTGTTGTAGAAAACCCATCCATTTGTAGTGTTGAGATTGTTGCAGTTTGGTCTATGCTTGAAGATATTGTAAGGGCTGGTGATATGTATGTATAATTGTTTCCTTCCCTAACAAGTAATGCTTCCATTTCTTTACGCTTTGAACTAATGCATACAATTCTTTATCATATGTAGGATAGTTAACAACAACTTGGTTAAAATTCTTAGAGTGGTAACAGATAGGCGTATGATATTGCATCAATTATGCACCCATGGCGTATCTGTTGGAATATGTTTCGATCTCGAACGTCTGTTGAAGATTGGGCAGTGCTAATACTGGTGTGGTATTGATCTTCTCCTTCAAAATGTTGAAAGCTTTTTGTTTCTTTCCTTCCCACTGAAAAGTGTTATTCACACTGGTTAAGGCATGCAAAGGAGTTGCTATAAATGAGAAGTTGGGAATGAATCTCCTCCAATATTGGACTGCACCCAAGAAGCTTCGGACTTCGGTTACACTCTTTGGCTCAGGCCATTTTACAATTACATCAATTTTGGAAGGATCAAGCTTCAATTGTCCTCCTCCCACGATATGACCTAAGTATACAAGTGCAGTCTTGCCAAATTCACATTTAGACATTTTCACATACAACATTTCCCTTTGCAAAGTATCCAATACCTGCTTTGCATGCCTTACATGTTCATCCCAAGTCCCGCTAAAAAAAAGAATGTCGTCTAAATATACAATCACAAAGTCATCCAGGAAAGGCCTAAATACATCATTCATCACACGCATGAAAGTTGTCGGAGCATTACAAATCCCAAATAGCATAACTAACCACTCAAACAATCTTTGTTTGGTTTTAAAGGTAGTCTTCCATGCATCATGTTCTGCAACCCTGGTTTGATGATATCCACTGCACAGATCCAACTTAGTGAAATAAACAACGTTCTTCAATTGATCAAGTAAATCATCTATACGAGGAAGAGGGTATCGATTTTTCACCGTGATTTTATTTAAATCCCGCTAATCGACACACATTCGCCATGTGCCATCTTTCTTTGGCACCATCACGATCGAAGAACCACAAAGAGATGAACTAGGCCTAATGACCCCTTGATCCAATAATCCTTGTACTTGCTTCTTGATCTTTGTCATCTCCACAACTGGCATCCTATACATGCCCACGTTAGGAAGAGAAGAATCTTGCTAAAGATGTATCTCATGTTGGATTTCTCTCTTAGGAGGTAATACATCTGGTTCCTGAAAAATATCATCATACTGAGAAACAATAGCAATTAATTTATTTTTATGCGACAGATCACATCCTTGGAAAGCGTTGGATGTCCCGACATCTTTCTCTTTGACGAACATGAGTACATATCTCTTATTAGTGGTTACAAGTCTTTTCATTTTCCCTACACTAACAAGTGTTGTATTTACCCTCATGTTGTGAGCTCTAACAATATATTCCACTCCCCCTTTAGTAAGGTGGTATTTGTTCTCATGATGAAAGAAGACTCCTTTTCTATCATAAAGATACAGACTTCCCAACACTATTCCACATATATCAAGTGGTACAACATCCAAATCCACTTCATCAATCAACTTTGAAGTAATAGCAAATCTGATCCTGCATTGTTTGGTGACATTAAGTTTTGCTTGATCACATACCCAACCAAGAGGATAAGACTTTGGATGTGGTTTCGTTAAAAGACCCATCTTCTTGACAAGTGCTTCAGATATTAAGTTTACTTGGGAACCTGAATCAAATAATGTATCTATCTTAATATGTTTAGATACAACTCATATATGAAATAAATTATTCCTCTTTTGTTCATCATCATGAGATTCATCATTGGAACTTGAACTAGCATGAAGGGAATCTTTACCTTGTATTCCGATCGATGTGATCTTTCCTTCATCTCCTGAATCGGAACCAAGATCTTGTTGCATTGTAGCAACGATCTTTGTCTTCCCCTTTCCACCAAACTGTTTCGGTTTCTTTTTTGGATGTAGTTTCCAACATTGTTCTTCATCGTGACCGCCCTTCTTGCAATGAGTGCAAGATGGTTTTCCTCATTTTCTCATTACTATAGAAATATTCTTGTCCTTCCTTTTAAACTTATTGAAAGTCATGTGTGGGAAATTGGAAGGTTTCTTCGTGGGTTGTTCTTGAACATGTTTCCCCCCGTTCTCAAGGTGAGTGGATTTCGCACAAACTTTGTCAACAATAGTGGGGTTAAAAAAGAGCAAAGTATGATTAATGTAACTGTGAAGTACGCCAATATACTTCATTAAATTTTCATAAGAATCCAAAGGAATGTTCAATGCAAGAGCTTTCTTCCTAAATTCTTCTGTGAAACTTTGTACAGTATGACCTTTATTCTGCCTTAAAGTTTTCCATTCCATCATCGCTTTATGTAAATACCCTAATGGATAGGACTACTTCCTTATCTCTGATTTAAATTCCGATAATGAGGAAAGAAGGTTACCACACTTACTTATGTCCAATATCTTTCTCTCCCACCATACGAGAGCGGTGCCTTCCAACCAAAGAGAAGCCAATTGCACTTTAACTTCCTCTTCATCAATATGATGAACACGGAAATATACTTCAACCTGTCGGATCCAATTATCTAGTTTTTCAGGATTATCATCTCCATTAAACATAGGTAAAGCAAACTTTACATCAAGCTTTAATAATGGTTTCTTAAAAGAGGCTTTATGGTCAGAATGTTGAGAGTGATGAGAATGCTCAGAGGAAGAAGAACTAGAACTTGAAGGCGAAGATGGAGGCTCAGGAGGATCTCTTCCAGCCCCTTAGTTTACTGAAGCATCATCATTTTCATGTGCTTCCTTTTTATTTCCTTTCCTCTTCATCCTCTTCTCGTAATCTCCATCCATTCGTTCGACCATTTCTGACATATGATAAAATACCATGTAAAAAAATTTCTCTTGTTCTTCACACTTGTCCTCTTCTGCCATCTTCTTCCTTCGGGATGCACGGGAAAATTTGGGATCGAAAGTCTTAAGAGTTCCTTCACCCTACTTATGCTTGGCCCTAGTAAGCATTCATACTCAACAATTCAAGTCAAATATGACTGCTCTGATACCAACATGATCCGGGATATTTTCTTTAGGTGACTTATTAAATAATTGTATTAAATGAGCATAAACTAAAGTACACCATAAAGAAGGAAAATCTCAAAAGGAAAGAGACATAAGCATGCAATATGAACACAAAAACTTGATAACGGAGTTCGTCCCTAGTGGACTACATCTCTGGGTCCTACTCTCAAATGGGTAGGTCTTTTTATTAACTCCACAAAAGAATTGGGAAAAATACATAAGTATACCTCATTCTGGAGTTAAGCCACAAAATCTTTGCTCATATCAGAAAACTAACACCACCACTGCGTTCGTGGCGTTGTTTTACCTAAAAATGACTGTCCCCATGCCTTGATCCGAGTCTGATACTTTTTGTCCCAAGAGGCACCCCTACCTCGGTTTGGGTGCCACTACTCCTACAATAAATGACTAGACAGATCTCGAAATCCATGCCCAGTCTCAAAAATTGTGAAAAAATCCATATTGTACGGATATGCTTGGTCTGCCTCTTGTGGTCTCCCCGAACTCTGGGAGAACTCCCCTTATTATACAATTTTGCGAGCAATTGTACATTGATGAGGTTGTCGGCGCATTGGTCGTGGATGTTATTTGAAGACATTAGTTAGCGGAAGTCTCGGGGTTGAATCCCACGAGCCTCCTTTTTTTCTGGCATATAGTTAAACCAACTTGGCCCCTGCCAAATCTGGCAGGCGGCCACTAGAATGGAAGACACAGTTGGTGGCGGTTAGAATATCCGGTGGGAAACATGGCGGTGGTTAAGTTTGGTGGTTGGAATATGGTCGCATGGTTAACACATATAACCAGGGGATGGACCAAAGGCCTAGCCCCTTCTCTTTGGCACCCACATAAAATTTCAAATTTAAATATAATTTTCACCATATTACAAACAAGAAACATATGGTGGTGTATTGGCTAGCGCGGGATGTGGGGAATTTGGGCTAAGAGCAGGTCAAGGGTTTGACTCTGGTGGAGTCATGAAAATTTTGGTCACCTGCTAACCATTGGAGGGGTGCCATGTGGCACCATACCATTTGTTTATGAAACTGACACTTGTCACCACATATTTCGCCCACGTGTCTACCATCACCCTGTACGATCTGGCCACGCCATCCCCATGCCAACTCAGTTGTATGGGTGTGCCACATGTCACCCTTGCAGTGGTTCCACATGTCACCTTGACCTTTTGACTTTTGACCAAGTTTGACTAAACTTTGACTGATTATAACTTTTGATCTGTAACTCTGTTTGACGAGCCGTTTGTGCCATTAGAAATATTGTGACGCGCTCTTCACGATCATGCTCTTTTCATTGAGTTTTGGGAAATTTGAATTTTTCCCCTTTTGTTGTCTGTTGAAGCCATTCTGAGCATCATGATTTTCTTACATGTGTTATGAGTTTTTCTTAGCCTTCTCTGGATCCTTTTTGGATCATTTACAGAGACCAGTGGGAAGGCGAATCCTACTCAAGGATCAATATCAAAAGGGAATTTTCTCCCATTTTTAATCATGAACAAGAAATGAAGAAGTTTTGAGAGTGCACCTATAATCTGGTCTATCGACCGAGACTACCTAATTTTGTTTCACTTCAAGGAGGAAGAAATCTATATGTCAGATAGAGCATTCAACAATAGTATTAACAAAAGTTAACCAAGATGTGAAACAAGAGATCGTTAATTCAACCTTATTGTATTCAAGATGGAGGGTGCAAGAGGAAAATTTGATTAATTATATACAACTCTGATAATACATAGAATAATAAAACTTCATCCTATTATTTATAATTATTGTGAACCATCTACAGGAATTCATATACTATCAATATTGTAATCTACTATAAAAATTATATATATATATATATATATACCTGTGTATTATTGATGAGTGCATGAATTGATTAATTTAAAATTGAGCTATACCCAATCTACAGTTAAGGATTAGCTCAAATTTAAATTAATCAGTTCATGCACTCATCAATAATACACAAGTGAAATTATATTCCAATTAACCCTTCAACTTATGCATACACATTTGTTTACAATTCAAACAATCACTGGAATAGCCTTCGTTTTATTTTATCCAATCTATACACAAGTAGTAATAAGAATCGGAAGTAATTAAAGGAATTTATTTAATCCATAAATTAGTATATGCATAGTCTCTTTCAACATTTATTTATAAAGCACAGAAGACAAAATCAAGATGACATATACAAGAATTAATCTGAATTTAACATATGTTCTAGAAGTAAAACTCAATATCATGAAATAATCCATTATCATCACATTTGGTTTTATCAAAAGTACCAGGACAACAAAACCATCATTCGATATTCTCCCACTAAGAAATAAATAATTAAAACAATAATTGATTCTTAATACCGTAACTGGAAACCTAGTGGAAATTTGAGGTTGAATTTCATATTGGAAATTGTGCAACGTCCACTCCTCCTTCCATACATTTATAGTTGTCGGGGGATAATCAAAATTGTCTTTGGGAGTTTTTATGTGCCATGGGTTACCGAAAACGTCCTTCATATGTTTGTATACGTCATTGGTCATATATTTCACCATTCAGAATTCCTCCTCAGCTGCTAGTTGTTAAATCCGACTTTCCAAAGTTTTCCCTTCATGGTTGATTGTCGAATTTGCCTTTTAACTGTTTATTTGAACCTCAAGTCGACCCATTTCGATAGGGTTATTTCTTGGTCAACTTCCATTTCTTCATTCGATCAAAAATCCTTCCTAGTCAACCCAATCTACCCACCTTTCGACTAGAATATCTTTTGATCGATTTGGATTTCTTGGTCAACCCGACTTTCAGCTAATTTGACTTGGTCGACCGGAATTTAGGTTGACTCGAATTTGGTAGACTTACCTTGCTTTCGACTCGACTCACCTCTAATTCGACTCAACTTTTGGGTAGTCAAAATCATTTTTTATTAGGGTTGAATCGACTTGTGGCTTGGTTGGTCGGGTATTTTTCGTTATCTAAAGAGATAAGGTTATATGTTTTTTACATATATTTCTTTGTTGGTGAAATGATGAGACTGCAAGCTTCTCATTTACAAATAAGATGGTATCAGAGCAGAAGTTCGAATGCATTTAGTGCGACATGTATGGTAAGTACCTGTAGTGATTACAAAATAAAGGGACAAGAGTTATTGTCAGCATTGGAGTGAAGTAGAGCATTAAGAATGTCAAGGAGAACATTATGAAGGAGAAAAGGAAGAAGATCCTAGGGTTGGGTTGGATCATTTTGAGTAGAGTTTGGACACATTTACATCCATGGTGTCACAACTATTCACAATGAAGATAAAGGAAACACCATAAATAGTGGCTTGTCATGAAGGCCCTAAGAAGGAAGGAAATAAGCTAGAGACAGAGGACAGGATTGAGCCAAAGATGGGAGAGTGCATCTACAACAAGACATAGGTACCTTTCATGTATATGCCAAGGTGGACATCAAGCAATATTCCAGGGAAGTGGATGTTATCATACTAAGCCAATGGCTACAACAGATGGAAGTGTACTTCAACATCCATGAGGTAACTGGAAATCAAAATATTGTTTTTGCATGGTTGAAGCTTGAAGGCCATGCTTTGACATGGTGGGAGAGTGATGCAGCAAGCAAAGCACTAGGAAATGAGCCACCAATGATTTATTGGGAGGTGTTCAAGGACATGATCAAATCTCAATTTTATCCAATAGGATATGAGGAACACCAAAAAATAGTATGGAATTTCTTCAGGTAGAGTCAAGGACAATCAGTGCAAGAGTTCACGATAGAGTTAAGGAAGAGATCAATTCAGATGGGAGTCTCTCTCATTTAAAGTCCAAAAATGTTAGTTAAGTATTTTGGGGAAATGTTACCTCGTATTTTTAGACAAATAATGTTATTGAGACCAAAGACAATTGATGAGGATAGTATTCAATCACGGTACCTTGAGGGAGACAAGCATAAGAAACAAACAAGTCCTCACAAGCAAGTAGAACCACAAGAAAAATAGAGAAAGAAGAAAAAAGAAAAAAAAGTGGAATGAGAAGAAGATCATGGAAGAAACACAACAATAAACACCTTCCCTCCAACAATGTAAATGATGTGATAGAAAGGGACACACTGAGGAGAACTGTTGGAAATTGAACCTTGAGAAGCGCCCCAAACATTTTCAGAAAAGGAAGAAGAAAGCATTGAGATCAGTGAATGTTGAGGAACAGGTGGATAGCACCTCAGACCCAAAAGGTAATATTAGTTGCACTAATCTTTAGAAAGAGGTAGCATTATTTAGTTGTAGTCACAAGGAGGAGAAGGTGATGACTCAACTTTTATGCATTAAAATCCACATGAAGCAAAGCAAGGTGGATTGTTTGTTCAATATCGGTTCACAATATAACTTTATATTTGTGCAACTTGTTGAGAGGTTTGGGATGGAGACTCAAGATCATATGCATCCATACCCCCTGGGATGGGTAAGGAAATATGTGGAATTTAATGTGAGGAAGCAATTCAAATTTAATTTCACCATCAATCAAAACTTTGTTGATGAAGTAGTTGTAGATGTGGTTCCTCTCGACATATGTGGAGTCATATTGGGAAGTCCATATTTGTATTTGATGGATGCCATTTTTAGAAGAAAATAAAATCAATATAGGCTAGTCAAGGATGGAAAACCATATGCCATAAATGCACACAAGGGCAAAGATAAGCTCTCTCTAATCGGTGTTCATCGAGCAATAAGAATCATGGGCAGTACAAAGAATTTTGTATTGTTATTCCTAAGAGAAGGAAATCATTAAGAATAAGGAAACGAGTTGGAGATGAAGGCGTCCTTGGAAGGATGTAGTGGTGAGAAACGTCAACAACTACAACAATTGATTGAATCATATAAGGAAGTGTTTCAAGAGCTTCAAGAACTACCACCTAAGAGAGAGGTTGAACACGAGATTCAATTGTTGCCAGAGTCACCAATTCCTAACATTGGGCTATATAGGTAGTCCATCATCAAAGCAGATGAAGTGAAGAAGCAGCTACAACAATTGTTGGATCAAGGAGTCATAAGACCCACTACATCACCATGTGGATCACCCATCATCATGGTGCCAAAGAAAGATGGAAAATAGAGAATGTGCATTGACTACCATGCCCTAAATAAGATCACCATCAAGAATAGATGTCCTTTGCAAAGGATTGATGACTTGTTGGATCAAATGCAACAAGAGAAATTCTCCACTAAGATAGACCTCAAATCAAGCTACCACCAAGTGAGGATCAAAGTAGAAGATGTGTGGAAGACATCATTCAAAACAAGTCAAGGTTTGTATGAGTGGTTACTAATGCCTTTTGGATTATGGAATGCACCTGTAATGTTTATGAGACTAATGAATGATGTGTTACACCCCTTCAGTGACTCTTTTGTAATGTTATATATGGATGATATATTGATCTTTAGCAATACTTGGCAAGAGAACCTCCCACATGTGACACAGGTACTAAAGACCTTGAATAAGAATCAATTGATTGGAAACTTGCAGAAATGTGAGTTTGGGAAGACTTCCTTGATATATCTTGGGAACGTGATTGGAGGAGGAGAGTTGAGGGTATATCCAGAGAAGATTGCAACCATCACCCAATGGCATATTCCCACCAATGTGACAGAGGTCAGGAGTTTCATGGGAGAAACTCATTGTTTGAGGAAATTCATTGTAAACTTATCCACAGTAGCAGTGTCATTACATGCCATAACCACCAAAGGAAAGAGATTTCATTGGGGTAAGACACAAAAAATAACATTTGAATACCTGAAGAAGAAAATAAGAAATGCTCCAGTCTTATCCATGCTGAATTTTCAATGACCTTTTGAGATAGAGACTAATGTTAGTGGATATGCATTAGGGGAAATACTCATGCAAAGAGGAAGACCTGTGTGCTACCATTCAGAGTTGTTTCATGGAGTAGTTATTGATTATCCCACGTATGATAAAGAGATTTTTGTGATAGTACAAGCAGTGAAGAAGTGGAAGCATTACCTCTTGGAAAAAGAGACTATCATACACACATATCATTAGCCCCTTAAATATCTACAGAGTCGGAGCAATATGCAGTAGGTGAGGCATTACAAGTGGTCAGGTTTCTTGCATAATTTCAATTGTTGATTAAGTACAAGAAATGAGTCATGAATAAACAAGTAGACATGCTCTCTCAACCACCACTGAAGAAGATTGCAGCAATTAGAATGATAATGCATCTTGAGCCTTTCACTCATGAACGTTTGAGTGAATATTATTAGGGAGATGAAGATTTCAGAGGATTCTACAAGTAGATAAAAGAGAGGTTGGGTGTTTTCATGGAAGGAAATGAATACCACCTCCAAGATGGGTTGTTGTACAAGTTGGACAAACTTTGCATACCCCCGGATAGAAGAGTGCAGTTGATGAGAGAAGCACACACTTCTAGGGTTATTGGAAATTTTGGTGTAACAAAGACAATGGTGAATCTACATTGGTATGTGTATTGGCCAAAGATGTAGGAGCAAGTAGAAAATTTTGTTAGAGGTTGCGTACTTTGAAACACTAGCAAGCCAAGAAACCATAAAATTGGCTTGTACATTCCATTTCCAGTACAAAACAAGCCTTGGGAGAGCATCTCCATGGATTTGGTTGGAGGCTTACCTATGACTCTGAGAGTAAATGACTACTTTTTCATCATGGTATACCACTTCGGAAAAAGGTTTGTGCATGTTCCCTGTAAGAAGATAATTTATGGAGGAGAGGTAGCTAAACTATTCTTTATCCATGTCTGGGTACACTTCGTATTTCCAACCTCCATCATATTTGATCGAGACAATAGGTTCTTGGGAATATTTTGGAAAATGCTTTGGGAAAGAATGGATACACGGTTTAAGTACTCCACTACCTTCCATCCTCATACTGATGGAAAAACCGAGGTAGTAAACATGACGTTGGTGAAATTGTTGAGAGGTTACAACAACAAACATCTAAAGACTTGGGATGAGCATATAGTTTACATTCAACACTCTTACAATAGAGCACTTCATTCTTCCACCAATAAGTCTCCTTCCGAGACTTGTTTTGGATATTTACCTCCTTCACCATTTGATATTGTTTATGGACAATAGAAGGAAGAAGTGGGACTACAAGGAGAAGAGTAGAAGGCAAGCACATTTGTGGAAAAGATTAGGCATATACATCTAAGATTTCAAGAGCAGCTCAAGAATAGTCAATAGTTATACAAATCCATACATGACTAACACAAGGAAGATCATAAATTATGTGTTGGAGAGAAGGTCTAGCTCTAGTTCTGTAAGGAATGACTGGAAGGAGAAACAAAGAAACTCAAAGCCCTTACATATGGACCATTTGAGATCATTGAGAAAGTAAATGAGAATTCCTTTAGGCTAAAACTTCCACCTTATATGTAGATTAGTTCAGTGGTGAATGTGGAAAAATTGAAATTGTTCGAACCCTCCATGTTGGATGAGGAGGAAGAGCATCCAGTTCTTCCCACTATTGAAGACCTTACTCCTCATGGACTTGAGGATTTTAAGGAAGACATGGTTCTGCAACACAAAGAGTGGATGACTCGCAAAGGACAATAAGAAATGTGGCAGAGTGGTATGAAGGGACAGATTGCAAGGAAAGAGAAGTTGTATGAGGGGAACCAAATTATAGGCAAGTTCCTTTATCTATCCTTGGAAAATTTTGGGGACCAAAATCCTCCCAATGGGGAGGTGTGATCCAAATCATATTCAACAAGAACAATTGGCTATCAACATAGGATCTAAGAAGATCAACACAAGAAAATTGTAAGGCTATGGATGAATAATGAGATCGACTTGTTGGAGTGAAGGGCCCCATGCCATCACAATTGATGTCCATTTTTTTTATGTAATATGTTGTTCTGAGATTGATTCTAAGGCTCAAAGAATAATGTTAGGCATCAAAGATTTAAAATGAAGCATTTTTATAACTGTTTTTTTCTACCTTCAGTTTTCTGAGAAATAATCTTTAAATGAAATTAATGATAAAACAATGCATAATTTATATCTCATTATCTGAGTCACAATTATAATGTCAAATGATGTAGAAGTGATTTACAAAACTGTTAAAACAAATCCATGTATCAATTACAGATAAGTCTCACCTTGTTTGCAGTAGAAGAAAAGTAAAAGATGCACCCTTAAAAGGAGATAAAAATCTAGTAATTCACACAGGTCACAAGTCTTGTTTTACTCACAGTAATAATAGAGGAAAAGTTGTTACTGGATGAAATTCTGATATATTATGATCATAGTAGACGTGTTACTAAATTGTGATCATTCACTCTTCAAGAAATACAAAAAGAAATTCAAAGAGATGGAAACACAGAGGAAGAACATAACTCAAATTAAACAAAACTTAGAATCTCTGACTGCACTTGTATTGATATTCAAAAAAAATTATCTTTTACATGAGGCTAGAAGCAGCCTTGAATAGATCTAAAATCTATCTACTTATACAAAATTGTCTCAACTAAAAGTAGTTGGACTTTCCACAATATCTATTCTAAAAATAGAATACAATCCAAATGGAATAATAGAATGCAGATATTGTTGATTTTTGTTTTGATGTGATGGCACTATATATGTTCCTTCATTTTCTCCTAGATACACTTGTTCTTCTATGTTCATTGAATTGGGTGCACATGTCCATCAATGCTACCACGATTCTTGAAGGCTCAATCTTCTCATTCAATTCAAAGGTGAGCATATTCTTTTGTACTAGTGGTAGCGTTTCCTGGATCTTCTTTGCTTCCTGGACTGTGACTTGATACTGTAAACTTGGATTCAACAATAACTCATTGATTTATGATGCTTGTGTTTTAAAGGTAGTAATATCTATTGGTGTGTTCTCTGTTAGGGCCAATTTGGACTTCAATTGTTCAATCAAATTGTCATGTTGAGTGATCAAACCTTTGTTGGTTTGTGAACTCTAGTAGAGCATCTCAATATTATCTTGTAATTGCTTCATTTGATGTTGATAACTAGCCATGATTTGTTCAATGTCTTGATTCATCTTGCTTCTAAAAATTGTCTCTATACTATGTATCTCATTTTTCAATTGCTCCACCAAGAGACATTTATGTTGCATTTGTTTGGTTAAATTTTCCACTAACCATTGATTGGAAGTGGCAAAAGCCCCTAGTGAATCTGTAACTTATGTTGCAAACTTAGGATCATCTTGGCCTTTCCCATCATACACCAATCTTTTCCTTTTAATGATTACTCCATCCTTTTGGTGAGAGTTTGTTTTTACAATATCTTTTCGTTTCTTGCTGGAAAAGAAACTTGAGGGAGGCATCTCTTTAGGTAAGATAGGAGTAAGATCACCAACATGAATGAGCTCTGAATTAGGATTTCCAAAACTAGTCTGTAAAGGGGTTAATGATGTAATAGGAGACATAATTGTTGTGGAATGTTCCTGACGTGTTGTATTTGGGGTGCCAGCAGGAGTAGTTGGCATTGAATGAGGAACAACTTGTCCCTAATTCATGAAAGCTTCAAACCGAGCTAATAATTGTTGATCATTCATACCTAAAAGTGATGTTTTTATTTCTTGAAATAACCTTTATGTACTTTTTGGGACTTCTTAAACTTTGTGCTTAGTGGAGAAACTTGGCTCAGATCTTGTGGGTTTAGCTTCATGTGAAGAAGGCATGGGTTTTGAATCTCCTTGCAATATCTTCGGTAAATTGTTTCTTCTATGCTTTTGAAAGATGAGGAAACCATCATGTTGGTTAGGAGGAAAAGTCTGTAATCTTCTTTTAACTTATTCATAAGATCTAACTCCCCTGAACATCTCATCATAAGGAGAATTTGCATGAATGTATCGCTTCATGTTGTATTGAGACAAATGATTCTCCACTATCTTATGTGGATCATGTCTCTTTAATTCAATGTCAACTAACTTGACATCTTCCAGGGATGCATCCTCGACTTTAGAATGACAAAAATCTAACAATATGAACATACCAACTTGAATGGGAAAATTTGGCCAAATTTTTTTCTGAGCTGCTTTGAATTCCTTGTTGATGCCTCCTTCTACTGTTTGGTATGCCACATCTCTGCACACCATCCTGTCAGGTAAAAACTATGGAAGGGCATGAGAAGGAACGAAAGAAATAAATACTCTAATGTAGGAGAAATTCTCCTCAATAAACCAGTCTGCAAGTGTGGCTAAGTTCCCAATAATCTTTTATGAAATCATGAGCGGCGGGTGACCATAGATAGCTATGTGAACAAGTACCACTATGTTGTGACAGATTTTGTAAAAGAAATCTTTGGCATTTTCTTCCCATAATTTGGAGTGGTAAAAATGTATTGGCTCATAACTGGTCAGGTTCAAACTCTAGTTCATCAGGGGGAGTGGGTTCATGAAATAAATGGAATCCATAATATATGCTAACATGTAAAAAGGAGCAAGTTTCCCTTTTGATTTTTATGATTGATACTCAACAATTTCCTTGGCCAGATTATCAGATAGCATTTTAGCCCAATTGAAGGTATAACCCTTGGATACTTCATTCATTATGGCTACCCACTCAACTGAGAAATGCGCAGGGTTCTTTTTCCCAAACAGACAACATAGCATTATGGCTATATATAACATATGAGCATCTAAGGACGTCGTGGAATACATACCATGAGCATCGGCTCTGAATTTATCTGGATGTCCCCACCAGGTCTTGATTATATCATGACCATTTCTACCATATTGAGTAAATTATTTTCTCTCAAAATCTAGAAGAAATGTTGCATTGTAAGTATATTTGGGTATAGGGGAAAGCTTATACATTACTTGTATATTCTTCAGTTGAAAAGAGCTGAAGGCGGTCTGCTGGTGGCTAATGACTCTTCTGGTTTGAATGTCAACATGTTCCAAAGCCCAATTTATCATATCATTATAGGGTATAATTCTAGGTCATGCAACAATCTTATGCAGTTCTGATTGTGCTACCAATATAAGATTGGTTGAAAAGGACTCGTCGTCTTCCTCGGTAGAGTCATCTATAAATTTAATAATCTCATGCTCTAAGGTATCAAAAACCTGCTTTCAAGAATCAATGGCGTCTGTAACTCGTGGAGTTGTGTCTAATAGAACATCTACATTTGGATTGGAATCATCACCTGATGCATCAAGATTCTTTGCAACTTTTCGTGGTGCCATAATCCTCAAGGAAATAAAAATAACCTACTTGTAAATAGAGAAGTCTGTAATATTTTCACTGAATGAAAAAATGTTAATCGCAAATGGTAAAATAACTTTGTAATTCGAAGTGTTTTATTCATAAAGTCTATCGGTCTTCATATAGATCTACTGACGAAGAATTTATTAGAAACTTAATGGAATTTATTACCTAGTGATTCACAATCTTTATTGAAATCATTAACCTTAATCAATCAAAAATGTCATTAATACTTCGATGGTTCAACGTTTGGAAGCTTTGGATGTGATAGGATGGAAATCTCTCGAAGTCCGAAACTGTGGAGTAATTAATTAATACTTAATCATGATTTTTTTTTAACAGAAATGGGTATTTTATATATTTATCAAAAAAAGGTGATCATTACAAAAAGTAGATGCCAGTGGCTCTATCATCCAATTTATGTTGTGATTACAATCTTTCTTTTTGAAACCAGAATTAAACAGTGCCTTTATGTTGTAGACACTACATATTTGCCATGTAAAAATGGCTACAAAACTGTGAAGAATTTTTTTTTATTTACATTTCATATAAACCTTGATTTGGAGTGAGAGGGGCCAGCTTTGTCTCGCTGTGGCACTCTATTTTCTTCATCTTGGGTTGTGCCTTCTTGCTATTACACTTGAACTTCTTCATCCCAGGCCAAGTCCGTGAATCTGGGGAGAATTAAGACATGCTGATTGTTGTTGGACATCGAATGGAAGGTGGAAGGGATCCAAGATTCATCTGTACCAGCTGAACGTGGAGGGTGTTGAGGGTTGGTAGGC
>ML811013.1:79670-97339 GCA_009831015.1 Picea engelmannii
CTTGGATATAATTAACCCAACCTTCTTCACTTGAATCCAAGATACCTGGGGGATCAAAATCTATTTCTTTATTTCTGAAAACCTCAGAAGTTATACCACATATCTTTGAGAAGGTGTTGCTAACTGAGGGAGACTTTCCACGAAAGATAGCCTGGTTACGAGCTAGCCATATCTCCCAAGTGACAAATTTAGGAATTTGTTTCTAAAGGAGGGTAAAACCCTTTTTATTTTTGAAACTGTCAGAATATCTTTGTTTCCATTGGGTAAGAAGGGTGGTCCAACTGTCGGGAAGGGGGGAGATGTTTGGAAGAGGAAGGTACATAAGGCTCCAGAGTTGAAGGGAAAATTTGCATTCTAGGAAGAGATGAGTTATGGTTTTGGAGGCTTCAAGACAGAGGGGACATCTGGAAGGCCCCTGAATGCCCCACTTTAATAGGTTTTTAGCGGTTAAAATTTTACCATGAGCGAGAAGCCAACATAAGGCATTGACTTTGGGAAGTGAGGGTCTAGACCAGATTTCCTTCCAGAGCTTGGAGGTGGGAAATCCAGGGAGATTCAAGAGGAGATGGGAGTATCCCTCTTTGACAGAAAAGGGTTTTCCTCCCCAAACTCAGAAATCTGCAGTAAATCGGTTGAGGGGTGCACAACCAGCCAGATTATTAAAGAGAAGATGAAGAAGGGGGGTGAGAATCTCAGGGAGGTTGGGAGGTTTCCATCTAACCCAGTACCCTTCATTATTCCAGAGGCAGAAATCTTGTAGTTTAGTTAGATTGTTCATGCAGCACCAGTTTTTAAGAGGGTGTAAGATCTCTCGAGAATTTAAAGGCTCATGATTGAGGATTCGATCCATCCATATGTTTATTGTCTCTCCATTGCCGGGAGCCCAAGATATTTTTTCTTGAATTAAAGAAACTGCATTTTTTAGAAGACACCAAATTGGGGAGCCTGGGGTAGCAGGCAAAGGTTCCTCTAGACATCTTAGTCTAGGAGATTGGAAATACTTTTCCACTAAGGATTTCTTCCACCAATATGAATTTCATGTTACATGTTGTCATGCTAGCTTTTCTCCCATAGATATGTTCATAATAGTTGGATCTTTGATCACCATTCCACCCTTGTTGTAAGGTTGACAGACTTGCTTCCAATTAATTAGATGGAATTTCTTTGTATTTGTTTTGCCTCTTGCCCACAAAAAACATCTTAAGGATTTGCCAATTTTCTCTAGAATGATTTTAGGAGCTAGGAGTCCTAAGCATTGGAAGATCGAAAGAGAGGAGAGCACTGATTTGATTAAGACTGTTTTCGCTGCAGGGTTGAGCCATCGGCCTCCCCAGCTCTGAATCCTTGATGTGATTTTGTCAACTATTTCGAACCAAGCTGAAGAGTTGTATCGACTAAGGAAAATAGGCATACCCAGATACTTGAAGTGATTCCAAGAGGTGATTATGGGAAGGCTAAAGATTCTTGCTATCTATTCCTTTATGTGCCCTGGGATGTGCCATCCATAAATCCTGCATTTGAGAATATTTAGCTTACCTCTGGAGGCTGCGAGGAAGGAGTTGAGGGTCTTTTGGAAGCGAGTGGAAATGCGCACTGTGGCTTCCCCAAGCAGAAGAGTGTCATCGGTGAATTGGGAGTGATTTATTTCCTTGAATCCTCTTGCTATGTGAAGGCCTGGGAGTTTTCCATTTCTCCTTTCCACTTCTAGTTTGCGACTGAGAGAATCCGCTAGAAGTATGTAGAGAGAGGGGGATAGAGGACAACCCTATCGGAGACCTCTGCTTGCTTTGAAGAAATTTTTTGGGCACCCATTGAGGAGAGGGGAGATCCAAGGATTACTAATGCAAGCTTTGGTCCAACTAATGAATTTCTCTGAGAAGATGTAAGCCTGTAGAACTGAAAGGAGGAAGTTATGTTTTACCCTATCAAAGGTGTTTTCCATGTCTAGCTTTATGACCATTCCAGGGCTTTGATTTTTTTGCTTGAATGTATTGCTTCATGTACCAAGATGATATTATCTGTTATTTGTTTGTCTCTGAGGAAGTCAGTCTGATTTTCTGAGATTATTTTAGCAAGTAGGGGGTTGAGTTGATTTGCAATAATCTTGGTGAGGATTTTGTAGGAGGAATTGCAGAGAGAGATTGGGCGGAAACGAGTGAAATTTGAGGGATTAGATTCTTTGCAGATGAGCACAAGAAACGTGGAATTTGTGGAGCCTCCTACTTTTTTCTTTTGTAGAGTGTAATTTAGCATTTTCCTCGGATCCTTTTTAATGACATCCCAGAAATGCCAAAAAAATCTGATTGGAAAACAGTCAGGCCCGGATGCTTTATCAAGATCAAGGCTCCAGATGGATTTACGAATTTCTTCCTCAGTTATTTCTTGAGTAAGCTGGATGTTTTCTTCAATTGTGACCAAGCTAGCAATATTTTCCAGCAACTTATTTTCTTCCTCTTGCGTTGAGTCCTCTATTGGTCACTGATAAATATTGCTAAAGTGATGATAGGCTTCCTCTTTTATCTCCTCATATGAGTCAATTTGTTGACCTCTTCTTGAGGTAATTATTGTCATGGTATTCTTTTTCCTTCGGAATTGTGCCTGTTTGTGGAAGAAGGAGGTGTTAGAGTCTCCAGCCTTTATCTAGAGAGTCCTGGATTTCAACCTCCAGTGCTCTTCCTCTTTGTGAAGCGTGGTCTGGAGGTGTTGTTGTGCTTCTTTCTCTTGGTTTACTAGATTTTCTGTCACCAGGTCTGTTTCAATTTGCTACTGAATCTGTCTAAGTTTCTCCAGTTTATCCTGCTTCTCTTGGTGAGGGGCTGAGTAGGACTCTTTTTCCCAGTCTTTAAGTGCTAGCTTGATTGTTTTTAGCTTGCTTTCCCAGACAAAATTGGGGGATCTAGAAAAGGAAGCATTCCAGGCTACAACGACAAGCAAGGGGACATCTGAGTTATCAAGCCACAACTTGTTGAACTGGAATGGAAGGGGACCCAAATTCTTGGAGGGGCAGAAGGAAAGAGTGATGGGCTTGTGATCAGAGATGGATGGGGGAAGGATTTGGGAGGAGATGTCTAAGGGGGAGAGAAGAAAGTTACTGTTGATAAGGAATCGGTCTAGGCAAGCAACAATGTGTTGGAGACCTACTCTTCTATTGTTCCAGGTGTAATGTCCCTTGATTGGTTTAATATCTTGCAAATCCTAGTCTGAAATAAGATCAACCAAATTTTCAAAGAATGGGTCTCTGACTTTACTTCCTCCTTTTTTCTCCCCCTGACTAAGGTGAGTGTTTAGATCACCTCCAATTACGTAGGAGGCAAGATCCACTGTATTTCAAAGATTTGAAAGGGAGTCCCAGGCTCTCAGCTTATCTTTATAGGAGTTTGGCATATAAATATTAATCACCGTAATAATGTTGTTGTCATCTTTATGTTTTAAGGTTGTAAGAATCCAATTTTGGGTTGCAGAAGTTACCTCAGAGGTCCATATTTGCTCGTTCCAAATCGTTGCAATACCTCTGGATGCTCCTTGAAAGCTGACTGCTACTCCACCAGTGGTTTTGTATATTTTGCTTGTTGCTTCCATTATGGATTTTGCTTCCATTTTTGTTTCTTGGAGGAGAATGATCGAAGGATTGACCATTCCTTTTAGATCTTTTAGAGCCTCGGCTTTTAGTTTACTACCGAAGCCCCTACAATTCCAAGAGAGAATTATCATTTGGGGGGGTTTGGGGGGCTCGACTGCCTGGGCCCGAGTGTTCCATTCCTTTGGCTCCCATTTTTCGTGTTGACATATGAATGTTGTGTTCTATAGATTGTTCTATGCCTTGTGATTTTTCTTTGGCTGTTGCTTCTTCTCTGGCCTCTTTGTTAGATCGACGTCCTGTTTTCTTAGGTTTCTCTGGCAGAAGTTCTCCTTCTTCTCTCTCTTGCAGGTTATGCACTTGCAAGTTTGAGCTAGAGACTTCTTGTAGCACTGGTGGATATGGATCTTCCATAGAGGGGTCCTCTATATCTAAGTTAGGAGAGTTGTCGATGAGTGTAGGGTCAAGGGGTAAGGGAGGGAGATTTTATGGAGAGGGGTTCTGATTGGGGGAGGGCTCGCTGAGAGTTTCAAAGGAGTTGTTGCTTGGAGGAGGATTGTTATGCAGTGTGGGGGTATTTTTGGGGGGAAGTTTTGTGGCTTGGCCTTGCTTTGTCACTGATAGTGGTTGGGAATATGAGAGTCTTGCATGAGATCCATTGTTTTTTCCATTGGAGTTTTTTTTGTGCACTTGTTGCCAGCCATCTTCCTGGGGTGGGGTTTCGGTTTCTGTGGGTTGTTTGTTGCTTGGGAATTTTTTTGCAAAATGATCGTATTCATGGCAGGAGTTGCACTTGAATGGTAGTTGTTCATAGTCAAGTTTTTGGATATGGATCCAATCATCTAGCTTCAATTTTATTGCTTCTGGGAGCCCTTTTTCCAGGTCTACTTCTACACAGATTCGTGCACAGGAGTATAGGTTGGATTTGGGTTCCGCCATGTCGATGTATTTCCCAAGATCATCTCCTATACTCTTTAGAACTTCATCTCCCCAGCAATGAAAGGGCCGATGTGGGAGCCGTACCCAAACTGGGACTGTTGAGGGGATGTCATTTTTAGGATTAAAATCTGGTGTCCAGCTGTTTAAATAGAGTCCTCTAGGACCAAATAAATAAGGTCCATTTCTAAAAATTAAGTCTCTATTTGTTTTAAGTTCAAAATAGAAAATGTAGAAACCCTTACCACATAAGAAGTGATTCATCCTTCCTTGAACCAAAGGATGCCAGTTCCATTCAATCCAAAGATCTATTTGTCACAGGGAAGGCCAAAGGCCCATAAATTGTCCAACTAGGGCTCGAGATGCAAATGAAAGAGCTTTCTGTCTCGTTGTTGTGCTGGCGATTGATATCTCAGGAATCTAGTCCAGTTTATTTACAAAATGAGAGGTGCTTAGTCGTGTTGGGGGTGGAGGAAGCGAGCCAACAAGAGCTTTGAAAGCCACTACTTCTTCTAAAATGTCAGGAGGATCCGGATTCAGGACTACCATTCTGAGTCCAAGGGATGGGAGGGGGCCGAGGAGTAGATGGAAAAGAAGGGGTCCTGGTGAGAGGGAGCCGAAGGACGGCCAGGAGGGCCAAGGGGCGACCAGGAAGACGAGAGAATTTCATGGATAGAGATACTACCCAGTTATGTTAATACTTAATCATGATTAACCTAAGTTATTAAATGTTTTATTAATTTTTTAAAACACTTTTTACTTTTTGTAATTTCTTCTTCGCTTTGATACTTCAACGGTTTGTGAACTCAGTCTTTTTTAAAACTCTCAAAGGGAAATATCCCGAAGTGACATGACAGAGATGACGTCATTCTTGATGATGTGTCAAGCAAAGAAAGGTGACATATGTCACTTGAAAATGTATGAATCATCTGACGAAAGTATCAAAAATAAGTGCCACATGTCAGCACAAGAAAATATTTTTAAATGATGTGTGTCTTATGACTCATCCATAAGTCCTTTAGGAATTATTGTGAGGAACTGTCTTCGAGATTTTGGGACTTCGGGGTTTTTTTTGTTTAGATTTATTGGCACACCCGAAGCGCGAAGCTCTGAAGAGATCGTTAAAGATTTTCTTTTAAAACTTATGTAGCTTCTACACTTCGGAGATCATTAGAACCGTTCGATCAACATATAATAACTTATCAACGAAAGATATTGTAAGCGCCTTATTGATAAACAACAACCGTCAAACTTTTTTTAAATTTAAAAGGAAACTCTCTAAGTGTTTTTCTTTTTTGGGTAAAATTTTATTTCTAAGAGGCAAAAATAAAAGTTCAAAAGCTCAAAATTATAAATGTTCTAACATAATATATGTAAATTCAGGAAGTATATTGTTGTACGTAAACAAATAATGAGATATTTTCCACATAGAAGAAAATACAAATAAACAAAGAAAGATGGAAAAACAAATTGGGGAGAAGCTTAAGCATTGGGGATGGATGACCCTCCAGCTATCCTCTTGATCGACTCAGTCTTCTATATTATGTTTCTCCTCAATGAGAAAAGGGTTCTTGGGTTGTGAATGATGTAGAGAGGCTTCCTAGATGTCATTGAGGAGCATAGAGATGAATCAAAGACCCTTTAACTTTCTCATTGTTGAATAAGAAAGACCTTGGCCGAAGAGAAAAGAACGTTGGTTTTCTCGTTTGGGTTTCCAGGGTAAATTAAGAGTTTATGTGTGATGATTTTTGTGGTTGTATTTGTTTAAGGATGGTAAATGGTGTGCACTATAATTCAATGGTCATTTGTGTATGTTTTAGTAATGAGAAATTCACACCTTTTGGTTTGAGCTCGTTTTGTATTAATATGGTCCATGTGGGTCAATAAACCATACTAACATCTCTTTAACCACACTTGTACATTGATTCAAGAGTTGTAAATCGACGACCCTCCTTCCTGAGTTATTATTTATTTGGGGATTTCTGATTTTGTTTTAAGAGTTGTGGGCACATTTTCAACTTACTGGGGTGTTTTCCTTTTCCCATAAATCATAGACGGAATATATATCAAAAGTGGGGTTTTTTTGGGCATTTATTACCTACCCATAGATAATATACACTTTTTTTCCCATTCGTCAGCCATCAATTTCTCCCCATACATTTTTTTCTCTGTTGTCAAATGTTGAACTCAACTTCCAAACATTCTTAGTTGCCAAGGGATTACCAAAATCAACTTTGGGAATTTTAATGTGTTGTGGGTTACTGAAAACATCCTTCAGATGTTTTTATATGTTGTTGGTCATCTATTTCTCCCTTCAAACTTCCTCCTCAACTGCTAGTTGTTAAATCAAAATTTCCAAAGTTTTCCCTTTGTGGTTGGTTGTCGAATTCACCTTTTAACTATTTATTTGATCCTCAATTCGACCCATTTATGACAAGGTTCTTTCTTGTTCAACTTCCACTTCTTCATTTGACCAAAAATACTTCCTAGTGGACCCAATACACCCACCTTTTGGCTGGAGTCTCTTTTGGTTGATTTAACTTTCTTAGTTGACCCGACTTTCATCTAATTCGACCTAGTCAACCAGACTTTGGGTTGAATTGACTTTCCTTGCTTTCGACTTGACTCACCTCTCTTCTAACTCATCTTTCGACTCAACTTCTAGATAGTCAACTTCATTTTTTATTATATCTAACTCGACTTGTGGCTTGGTTGGTTGAGTCTTTTTCGTCATCTAAAGAGATAAGGTTATATTTATTTTACAAAGATATTTTTTGGTGAAATGGTGAGGCTATAATCCTCTTGTTTAAATATATCATACAAAGATAAAATCAAACTCATAATTGACAAAAATATTTTACCCTGGAAACCCAAATGGGAAAACCATCTTTGAATGTTTGCTCAGTTCTCATTTTGGCGATCTCTAGTTACAAGGAAGCTCATGGCTCTCTATGCATGTTCCTCTATTGGCTAGAAAAACACATTTGAGAGTGAAATTATAGTAGTAAATAAGGAGAGCTAGGGTAATGGAAAGACTAACATGATAACCTTTCATTTCTCATTCCTCATCCTCTTCTCCTCTTCTATTCTATTTTGCTTTTCTTTTTCCCCTTTTTTTGGCCTCATTCACTTTTACATTTACATTGTCTCTTACATAGCTTACTAACATTCATTAATTGTAAAATTAACTTGTAAATACTAATTCTTACAAACATTAGTTGGATTAGATCCATTTTGGATCACACCTCCCCATTGAGAGGCCTTTTGGTATTTAAAAGATTGAAGGAAACCAATCTAGATCAATGTACCCTTTGTTAAATTCTCTAGAACATGGCCTTGAATATGGATCCTGCCTACAAAGTTGAATCTAGCTTTAGCTCTAGCTCATGGCTTTGACTATTGGCACTACTCCTAGCTATGTCTCTAGCTCTATTTGTTGTCTCACTTGTTTCTGTGATGTAGAATTCTTCTTATTGACTCTCAACTCTGAGCAATATCCAAATCTAAACTTTGCAATCAACACTCATTCCCATCTCTCTATGACTTGGAGATAGTCCATCTTTGTGGTTAATGAAGCCAAGTTGAACGATGGTTTTTTCCTAGTGTGACCCAAACACACTATGCCATCACGTAACAATTCCACAAGGGAAGTGTGGTTTGTGTTCTCCTGCTAGGATTAATTGCTTCTTAGCATGGAAACAACGCTTTGATTCATGCACATGATTACATGCACATCATGGAGTTCTCAAAGGTCATTGGCCTCCATGCACCAATCTTCAGCACATATTCAAGAATGGGTTCTTTTGATGCATTATAGAAAATAACAATTGGATTGTGGCTTCTTCTTGATGGTGTCACCAACCTCTTGTGTTGCTATACCTCCTTCGATAGATTCCACTCCTTGAATAGGGGATGTAGGCATCTCTTCATCTGCTTCAATCTTCCTCTCCACACTCTTCTCTTGGTTGTGCAATTTTTGGGGTGAAGCTCTGGATGGAGTCTCCAACACTTTACTTCCCAATGACCACTCAAATTTCAACAATGACAAAAGTCCTTGTTATTACTAAAAGGATTGCTTGATATACTCCTCCTCTCCATGTGCCTTTGAGTTTGTTGTTGGATCAGGGAAGAATGTTTTTCCTTCTTCCTATGAAAACATTAAGGCCCGTGGCATGTGGTTTGCTTCTCCCAACAATATGCCTCGGGATTTCCTTTATTATTGTAAAATAAGAAATCCTCTAAGTACCAATAGCTGAAAACAATGTGGCCTTTCTTCCTGCAACAAAGAAAAATAAGGAATTCCCTATTTGATGCAGGATTTTTGGTATTCTTCTCCTTCTTGCCTCGGTTAATTGGCTTGTTGCTTCTTTTGAGTGATGGTGTAGGATGAGTCTTTGAGCTCTTCTCATCATTTCCCTTTTGCATTCCACCATAAGAAGGTTGAGGTGGTAGTGTGATTCCACCTTCATGCATTGTTTCTCTTTCTTCCGATGAACATGCCAATCTATGATGTCTTTCTCCTTCACAAAAGTGATCTTCATGGTCATGGAACTCCCCCCTCTTCCATTGAAACGTAAGTGTTCATTCTTGACCCTCGATGTATCTACAATGGGGCTTAGGATGCCTTATATTCTCTTCCCTATCCCTTTTCCATCATATCCCATCTGTGTTAATAGTTTCAAACCAATGCCCCTGGTATGCTTTTCAAATTTACCAACATGATCTTACAGAAAGTTAAAGGAAGGTAAGCTTACTAGAGTTGTCTCGGTAATGGTACAAGCCTCGGTAGTGACAATGGAAAGTGGCCTTGCTTCCCAATGCTCTTGGAAAACTACTTGGAGCTTCATTGGGGCCTTCTCCTTCTCTACCAACTTCTGTTGCAGCCTAGTATTCATTCGAGTGAGACTGTCCTCCTACCACCTATCCATTTGAATGACCTTCTCTCCCAAGTGTACAAGCTAAACTTTGTGATTGTCCCAATATACCATGATAATTGTGAGGGAGTATTGGCATTCATCAAATTGATTTTGTAGCATTGGAAGTAGTCTTGTTGAGCTCTCAAGTTTCTTCTCCAACTCTCTCATCTTTTGGTTAAACAACTAGACATTTTCCTTCAAGTGCTTGTTCTCTTATTGAAGTTGAACATTGGTGGCTTATAGGTATTCCAACCTCTCTCTATTTTATTTTCCTATGATAAGTCTGATTTCTCTTCAAATTAAAAGAAGTTGAGTCATGGTCAAGGATTCATCATGGCTCTAATACCAATATGATCTGTAAATGGGGGAATTATATCCCACTCAGTTCACCAACATGGATCCTCTACGGAATTTAAATTTCGGTCTCTTCCTTGATCTTGTACAAAGGCATGTGTCTTGTGAATGTCCTACTCTTGGATGTAACCTACACACATCAAACTTATAACAACACAATAGCAATCATGCCAATAAAAATCAAGACTTGGTAAATACTCTATCAATAAGAACTTTGTCTAGCTTACTTCGGAAAGCTAGTGGCCAAGTAAGAGTGTGGCTTCAAGAGTGTTGTACTCTATTCAAGTTGTAAGTGTAGCTCTCACAGATAATTTGAGCTATTCATGGTTTCTACCTTGTATATCTCTCCCTTCAACTACTCACTAGAAAAATTCTAGATTATAGTAGCAGATAGAGTTCTATCATTGTTATGATCACCGATATAACTAATCCGACATAAATGTTACCCGAATGACAAAGATAATTGAACTCAATATTTCTCTTTACCTGTCAATGCAAACATAAATTCCATTCAACCCATTCCATCCCCCAACTCAGCCTTCCATTACATCAATCTCTTCCCAAACCAACCTTGTGTATTGACAACTAGTAAGAAAATGGTATATGATTTCTTTTGCCTATTTTCACAGTTAGCATCTTCTAGGTCCTTGACTTTTTATTCTAACTAGAAATTCCCATATTAACACCTTATTTTGAAAGGAAATCCACATATATACTTTGGTTTTAAGGGGTACATTGAGTTTCCATAGAGCCTTTCACCACCAGACCATACCTTCCCAATTTTTATCTTCACTTATAACCTTGTACCCAATATGGATGTGTAATCCCACATGGCTGGATTTTAGACCAGACCAAGGAATATTCCTCCTCGGTTATTATTATGAGGTTCTTATTAAGAAAACCAACATAACCTTTCCAACACTCATATTTAAGCTCTATCAGCCTTAATTTCTTTCTATTTTTATGACTCCAATACCATAATGAGGTAGAAGTGGGGTTAACTGTCATTCCCAATTTACGAATTCCTTGGATCTACAATTTGGATATCATCTCCCTTGGTAATATAAATCCATCTTCACTTCATTCCTAGGGATCTCATTATCTTCATTTCCCACTTTCCATAGTAATCATTTTACAATCAAAGGGAAATCCATTACAATGTCCTTCCACACTATTGACACATTGTGAATGGAATTGGAGTCCTGACTAACCCATTTTTCAACTCATAAGAGTTCTATATATTTTTTCACAATTACTTTCCTCCACAAACTTATTCGGGAAATCATCCTATAAAGGATTTCAGAATCTAGTGCCTTACCAAGGAGATGGATGTTTTCATCCCTCATCCACCTGCCTCCTTTCTCTTGGCCAAGGAATGCCATTTAACTAAAGGGATTCCTTCATTTTCTCTCTTTCTAATTCACATGAATTTAAAAAAATTTGTCATGATAGTTTCTAGAACTCCCTTTGGGATATATGTCATGGTATGACAATAAACAAGCATCGCCTCCAAGAAAAAATTCACAAATGTTAACCTTCCTCCCAATAACAACAAATAGTTGCATTCCATGTTTCTTATGTTTCTTTCTATTCTCTCAATAATTCATTTTGAAGCATTACTTCTATAAGCATTTGGTTTCAAGAGGAAGCCAACATACTTAAATCCTACTTTAAAGTCCACTATCTGAAAAGCCAATATTTGTAGAGTCCTTCTTACCTAGTCCTCCTCCATTTCTTTGAAAACAATTGATGACTTTTGCATGTTTATTTCCATTCTTGAAGTCATTCTATTCAAATCCAATATCTCTTTTAACTTATGCATTGTTGGATTATTGTAACTTCGAAGAATATTCTAATTATATTTGATTTATTATCTTATAGATAAAATCCCCTTTTGCAAATTGATCAGGTTGGTTCTTGTATAAGATCAAATCCCCTTTTGCAGATTGATCATGTTGGGTCTTGTATAAGATCAATTCCCCTTTTGTGGATTGGTCAAACCATATTTATATGGTGGTATTTGTAAAGTTGGCCCCTAGTTTTTATAAAGTGGTTTTAACCACTTCTAGAAGAATTTGTCCCTACCATGTGAAGAGACATAACCCTAGTGCCTCATCAATGAGTATTTATATGTGAGGATGGTGCCTCACTTACACACACTCACACTAACTCATCTAGTGTGCATATCTTGAAGGTAGTTGCAGTTGAAGGAGGAAGGAGAAGAGAGGCACATGCTTAGTATTAGTTTATTATTGATGTTTTTGTCTTAGTATTGGCATTGTATTTGCAATCTATTATTAAGGAAGTTTTGTTGGGTTTTCTCCCCCATGAGGGTTTCTGAGGATAAAATGTTGCATACTTTGTGATTGTGTTTCTTTTAGTGATTCTCTTTATGTTGTTGTTTTAGAAATGCATTGAATTCTCATGTTACTTGGAAATAACCTAATAACAACATTAAAAATTAACATGGTATCAGAGCTTGACTGAATAGATCACCTTTCACTGGGTATCTAAAAATGTCACTATTATCATGCAAGGATATTAGGGTTTTTTATTGAAGATGAATTTTTGATCAAAAACTATCTTGGGAAGTGTGCCTTTCCCTAGTGCATCTTTTGGCAGCTTGAGTGAACTTTTTCAGTGGCTAGATTCTCTGGAAAGTCAAGCCTTAGTTTTGGCTAGTACCAAAAAACTATAAAACTAGGAAACTAGAACCAATACTAGAAGTACCAGTACAGATTTGTGTAGGTCAAGTTTCAAGGGGTAAAAATTGGAATTTTCTAAAACATTCAGCACCATCCAACTCGCCTCAGCCCAATGCATCTCCTGGTAAGTTCAGATTCATTTTTTGAGCACTTTCATTTTCTGGTCATTTTTCTAGCTCCGGGTCAAGATGTCTGCAAGCACCAAGATTGTTGACAAGTTAGAAGGTGTGGAAAATTTCCATTCCTGGAAGTACATAATTGGACTCGTTCTTGAAGAGAATGACCTTGCAAAGTTCATAAAATAAAATGTATTGGAACATGAAGAAGATGAAGCCAAAGAGAAGTACAAGAAGTATATGATTAGGGATAAAAGAATAATTGCAGATTCCATTAAAGAACACTTGATCCCTCAAGTGTCTTCTAAGAATAATCCAAAATATATGTCTGATGCCCTAACCAAAATGTATGAAGGAAAGAACAACAACTGAAAGATGAACTTGAGAACCCAACTCAAGAATAATAAGATGTAGAAAGGGGAAACAATTGCAGACTATTTCTCTAGGGTTTCTCAATTCAAGGAACAATTATAGGAAATTGGAGACAACTTAGATGAAGACAAACTTATAATGACAACTCTTAATGGTCTCACAAGACCTTGGGATGCCTTCATCCAAACTATTTATGCCAGAAAATAGAAACTCCAATTTGACAGTTTATGGGAAGAATGTGTTTAAGAAGAAGCAAGAGTATCCAACTGAGAAGTCATCCTATTAAGAGATGAAGATCAAGCCATAGCTACTCATGATAAAGGAGGAAAGAAAAAGTCTCATTTTCAAAAGGAAGCCCACTTTCATAAAGAATCTCACCCTCCAAAGAGATTCCATAAATATCATAAGGGTCAAAGAAAGGGAAAATATTTCTCCTCTTATCAATGTTATCATTGTGATAAGATGGGACACATTGCTAAGAATTTTCCTGCCATAAGAAAAGAATACAAGAAGAGAAATAACAAAATACATCATGCCCATGTAGCTGAAGATGATGAGCCACCCAAGAAGTTGACTAAAGAAGAGATATAAGATTATGTTTTGTTTTCATCCCTCTCAGGATCCTTGACACATGGAGAGGATACTTGGCTCATAGATAGCGGTGCCTCTAAGCACATGATAGGTCAGATAGACATCCTTTATAGCCTTACAGAAAAGGAATTCCCCCAGAAAGTTTCACTTGGATATGATTATCAGTACCCTATGAAAGGAATGGGAGAATCCATCTACAAACTTGATTCAGGAACTTCGATGAGAATGAAGGATATAATTTGTGTACCATATTTGACAAAGAACTTACTTTCATGAAGGTGTATGCAAGGGATGTGTTGATTAAGGTTGGTTGTCATTGATGTCAATCCTTGAAGAAAGCCCCGCAGCACAAAGGTTTGGGTAATGGACCCAATATTGTTTGATGTAAAGATGACTCATTATTGTCTTTTCATGGTTGATAAGAAGTAAATATGGATTAACTCCAAAGTGGTCCCCTTATGGTGAAAGCCCTCACGAGAAGACGCTTTGTGGAGTAAGAGAACCCATGCTTAATTTTGGAATAATGATATGAAGGACAATRAATTTTTTAGGTAAACTATCCTATATGGATAGTTCTTGTTATTCCATTTCCRGTGATATGTGGAACGTCACATAACTCCTCACGGTTAGAGAGTTATGGCCATGAGAAGTTGGAGACCCCAGGTTTGGGTAATGGACCCRAGTTTGTTTGATGGATAATGGTATGAGTTATGATATATTTTCAGATAATAATATTCTATATGGATAGTAAATGTCATTGCATTTTTTTTTGTATGTGGAATGTCACATAACTCCTCATGGTTTGAGAGTTATGGCCTTACAAAGTTGGAGGACCCTCATATGTCATCTAGAAGCCYCAAAAGGTCAAAGTAGTCAAAGTGGYTTAAGAGATTTTAAAATGTAAATAATACAGTGAAGTAATGTTTGTATTATAATTCAAAKTGAATACAAAATAAATTATTTCAATAACAAATTTAATGGATAAATTAGAAGTGGGTTAACCCTAAAATAAGGAAAGTGGGGCCAAGTGACCTAGAAGATGTTTTTAAGGAAGCTACTTGGAGAGTATAAATAAGAGGCAAGGCTATCTCATTTTAATCACATTTGAGAATATTGAATATCTATAGGTGTCTGAGGTAACCAAGGATATCTAAGCTGAAATTTTGATGGAAGGTGAAGAAAAGAAGGCCAAAATGCAAGGAAGGATAAATTCTTTTGATGGTGCTTTCTAAGATATGTTATTTACAGGTCATCTCACCATTTTCTCTATAACTTTTTTTCTATAATGATTCAGATCGTGAAATTTATATTCCATTGAGAAAACATTTCCAAGTATCTGTGGTAAAAAATTCAGCTTGTGGGTCATTGTATTTTTGGATTTACACCCGTGGAAAAAAGGGTTTGCGGCTAGTCCTGAAACTAGTCAAAAACAGGTGTTTCGGGTAAAAAAGTCAGAACTTCTTCATAACAGATCCAAATTCAGTGAAACTAAATTTTTTGGTTAGGGTACAGTCTCTAGTATGCCTTGTAATAGTTTCATATCAATTCAACAAACATTTCATTCGGGGCACGCTCTACAAGGTCGCTCTCTAGAATAAGCCATAATTCAGCAAGGTATGTCATTTTTACTATAAATCCTTTTCTGAGAGGTTCCAAGTAGTGACACCTAGAGGAATTACATAAAACACACTGAAGAACATTGTATATCAGTTCCATATCTTTATACATTACAGGTACAAAATTATGATTACTTCAAGTTAGGGTTGTTGACTAATCCAAAACTAGGCATGTGAGACTAAAGAAAAGTTTGATGAAAATGTTAGTCTCTTGTTGTTAAAGTTAAGGAAGTTTTGTAGGAATGTGATCATATACACCAGTTCTAGTACAGAGCTACAAATCATATTTGGATGATGAAATTGATGAGGGCTTTTGGTTGAGGTACATGTTAAGTACATGGTTGAGACAAGTAGTTGATGAGTTGGCACATACATGAGGTGTATAGTTGATGATGTTGGTACAAATTGATGAGTCATAGTTGATGAGTAGTTGACACATGATTGGTACATACTTGGTACATGGTTGGATGCACTTTTTATGGTACATGTTGATTACAGGTTATTTGGTACAGGTTGGTGCATGGTTGATGCACTTGTTTATGGTACAGGTTGAGGTACAAGTTGATGCATGGTTAAGATTTATTGGTATAGGTTTACAGCGGTATATCTCATAGTGATAGGTTGATAGTGGTTCCATCATTCTACTTCTACTTCAGGGTGGAAGGACGGGGCAAGGACAGGTGGTTGTAGCCACCTTTCGGTTGTAGCCAGAGAACATAGGGGGTTGTAGCCTCCTTCTGGTTGCAGCCGGAGAATTGGGGAGTTGTAGCTTCCCTCAAGTTGTAGCCTGAGAATCTAGGGGGTTGGAGCATCCTTCCAGTTCCAGCTGGAAAACAAAGGAAGTTGGTGCTTCCAATGAATGTAATTCTTCAAGACATATAAGAAAAAGCATTATTTTTTCTCTCGATTTGGGTTTCCACGTAAAACACTAGTGTACTGTGTATGTGTGTGATTATTCTTTTCTTATTGTTCATTATTGGATAATAATACTACTTTGATATAACACTTGGATCAATTTGGATAAAAAGTATTATAATTTCATTATTACTTATTCACCCCCCTCTTAGTAATCCAACAATTGGTTTCAGAGCAGGTTCTTTCATAAATTAGTTTAACCACTGAAAGGTAGATCATGGAGAGTATCAACTCATATAAAAATGGAATACCAAAGTTTGATGGACAAAAGTATGTTTTTTAGAGCATAAGGATGTGGACATATATACAGGCACAAGGATTTCAAGTTTGGCAATCAATTGTAGATGGATACACAACACCAACAGTTCCACCAACAAATGAAAAAGCAGTAAAACTCGGTGAGAATAATTCCAAAGCCATAAATTCACTTTTGAATGGTCTCAATGATATGGTATTCACCAAAGTTGCACACTGTAAATCCGCTAAAGAGATTTGGGACAAGCTTCAAAATATTTATGAAGGAGATACAAAAGCCAAAGAAGCAAAGCTTCAGACTTACAAAGGTCAGTTCGAACAACTAAAAATGAAGAAAGATGAAGATATCGCATCCTACTTCTTACGAGTCGATGAAACAGTGAATGCAACCATAGGATTGGGAGAAGAAATTGAAGAATTTGTAATTGTTCAAAAGATACTAAGATCTCTTCCTATTAGATTCAGCCATATGATATCAGCACTAGAAGAAAGATAGGATTTGGACTCAATAAGCATGGACAAACTGCATGAAATCTTCACATCATATGAAATGAGAACTGAGCAAGAAAATCCAGATGTAAAAGAAGTAGCCTTCAAGGCATCCAAAAGATCAAAGAAAAATAAAAAGGAACAAGAAGAATGTAGCAGCAACAGTGACTCCTCAAAAGATGATGAAGAAGTGACCAACTTCATCAAAAGAATGAACAAGGGAACCAATGGTAGGTATAGAGGTAAGCTCCCCTTAATTTGTTTTAATTGTGATGGTATTGGTCATTTTGCTAACAAATGTCCTCATAAGAAAAAGAGAAATGATGAAGGTTACTCAAAAGGAAAACACACATATAAAGGAAAAATAACTACAAAGAAAGTTTTCAAGAAAATCTTATACACCAAAGAAGACATCTCATCATCAGATGAAGATGAAGTTAGTGACAATGAGACAAGAAGAGTTCTATTCATGGCAGTAAAAGACTCTGACAAAGAAGACTCCAAAGAAGAATATGAAGAAGTTGAAGAAGAATGTGAAGAATTCAAAGAAGAAATTGAAGAGGTAGAAGTTGACTATCGAGAAGAATTAATGTGTGCCATAGAAGTTATCAGAAGATAAAAGAAGAAAAACAAGAAACTATAAGCAGAACTAGACAAGAAAAAGGACACTCGAGAACTAGAACAAATGATCACAAAATTGAAGGTTCAAATAGAAGAAGATAAAAGAATTGAAGAAGTACTCAAAGAACAACTAGAAGAAAAGGACAAGATCATTGGAAACTTGGAAGCAGAGGTTGTCACACTAAGAAAGGATATTCAAAAGAAAA
>ML811013.1:112168-141120 GCA_009831015.1 Picea engelmannii
TTAGTTACAGGCTTCCATGCTCATCCATCTGTCAATCCCTTCTAAGAATAGTCTTCCTACACTTGGACAAAGCTTGGAGACTCTTCTTCTCCTTTGGCGATCACACAGGGGTCTCTTCGAATTCTCTAGCAGACGCCATCAATGGTTTCTAGTAGTTTTATTGTGTCGTGCATCAGTAGCCCTCTAATCAACACTTGATCTCACGATTCAAATTACATCGCGATTTCACATATTGCAATATCGGGATTCCTGATGTCAATAATCTTTGACATGTCCAACTCTCGATCCCCGATGCCTCTCCATTGACTGGAATCAATGGTCCAGATCAAAGATTGATCTGATGGCTCAGATTACATCGTGATTTCACATATCACGATATCGGGATTCCTTATGTCAACAATATTTGACATGTCCAAATCTTGATCCTCGATGCCTCTCCATTGACTGGAATCAATGGTCCAGATCAAAGCTTGATCTGACGACTTAGATTTCATCGTGATTTCACATATCGCGAAATCGGGATTCCTGTGGTGAATGTTCTTTGACAACTTCAACACTCGATCCTCGAAACTCTGACATGGACTGGAATCAACGGTCCATATTTGATCTTGATTCAACGGCTGCGATTTAAGTCGCGATTTTTCATATCGTGAAATCGAGATTCTTGTTGCATTGTTTCTTTGACATCTCCAACACGCAATTCTCGAAACTCCGTCATGGTGTAAGTCTGCTGACGTCACATGTGTTAAATAACTGCCACGTGTCACCCTGATTCGTGACTTACATGTGCTTGGTATGTTGAATCGATCTGACACTTGTCATTACTTGGTTGTGCCACATGTTCCTAGCTGACATGGTCTGCTAACGTGAGTCGGGTCGACGGTCTAGATCACATCTTGATCTGATGGTTCAGATTCAGTCGGGATTTCACCCATCGCGATTTCAGGATTCTTGATGTCAATCTTCTTTGACATCTCCAACTCTCGATCCTTGAAACTCCGACAGGGAGTCAGATCAATGGTCTAGATCACATCTTGATCTAACAGTTCAGATTCAGTCGGGATTTCACCCATCGCGATTTCGGGATTCTTGATGTCAATATTCTTTGACATCTCCAACTCTCAATCCTTGAAACTCTGATAGGGAGTCGGATCAACGGTCCACATAATCGCCTGAGATGGAAGGTCCTCCTGCTTTCGAGATTTGTGAGCCCTCTACTCCTTGCACTTTTAAAGATCGTGCAGGTTTTCCTCGATCCAATGGTGGTCAGACCCTGTGCTCAAATCTGACGCCTGAGATCTATCCTCCTCGTCAGTGCGCTCTTCTTGTCTTTATTCAGATCTGACAGCCCTCATGCTGCCAGGATTTGTGATCCCTCTACTCCTTGCACTTTTAAAGAATGTGTAGGTTCTCCTTGATCCAACGGTGGTCGGACCCTGCGCTCGGATCTAACGCCTGAGATCTATCCTCCATATCTGTGCGCTCCTCCTGAGCTTATGTTGTTCCTATTTTTCTATCGATGCACACTCTGATCCTGCCATCTTCACTGGTGTACTTGCCATCAATGACAAGCATACACTACCTGTTAAACATTTGCCAACACAAGGTAGTGTCTCCATTTCTTCAGGGTTTGGATAATGGAACAAAACTCCTTGTCATAGGTGGAGTATTTTCTCTTAGTCTCATTCAGCTTCTCACTGAAGTAAGCAACAAGTCTATTGTACTGGCTCAAAAATCCTCCAATTGCAACGCCACTTGCATCACATCTCACCTGAAATGTCTTCTCAAAATTTGGCAAGACCAGAATTGGTCACTCTATTATTTTCTCCTTCAGTATATTGAATCTCTTCTCAGCCTCCTCTGTCCATTTAAAAGACTTGTGCCTTTTCTTCACTGTATCCATCATTGGTGCACAAATTCCACTGAAATATCCAATGAAATTCCTATACAAACTCGCTAATCCATGGAAGCTTCTTACCTCAAACATGCTCCTGGGTGATGGCCATTCTTTGATTGCTTTCATCTTCTCCGGATCCATCTTTAGTTCATTTGAAGAGATCACAAAACCGAAGTAAATGAGTTTTGTCTTCATAAAGGAGGACTTCTTCAGGTTTATCAACAACTTCTCCTATTGTAGCCTCCTCATCACTAGTGTCAAGTACCTCAAATTCTCCTCCTTAGTCTTGCTAAAGATCAGTATATCATCTAGATACACAACCATGAACTTGCCAATGAAATCTTTTAGTATTCCATTCATCAACCTCATAAAAGTACTTAGGGCATTGGTTAAGACAAATGGCATAACAAGCCACTCGTACAAACCTTCATTTGTCTTAAAGGTTGTCTTCCACTCATTACCTTCCCTCATTTTGATCTAGTGATATCCACTTTTCAAATCTATCTTAGAAAATAAATGTGCTCCACTTAAATAGTCCATTCAATCATCTATTCTTGGCAAAGGGAATCTATACCTGATAGTGACCTTGTTGATGGTTCTCGAGTCTATACACATTCTCCATCCTCCATCTTTCTTTGGACTCAAAACAGTTGGTAATGTGAATGGACTCAAGCTCTCTCTTACCAAACCCTTATCTAACGATTTCTGGACTTGGTTCTTTACCTCCTCATTATCTTGAGGTGTCAGTCTGCACGCTACTTTTTTTGGTAGACTTTCTCCTGGTATCAAATCGATATGATGGCCGACACTTCTGATGGGTGGCAATGATTTAGGCAGCTCATCCACCACTATGTCAAAAAAATTATCTAACAATTCTTGAACTTCTTCAGGCAAATCATCTATCAAATTACTAGAAGGATAACTCTGGGTTTCCTCACCACAACAAACTGCATCTCCTGTTATTTCTTGACTTCTTTCAGGAGTTCCTTCCCACTCATGGGAAGTATGCTTGTGTTGGCTTCCCATTTCACTTTATTCTCCTCTATTGGCAACAACATGTGTGTCCTACCATTATTCTCCAAGGTGTATGCATTATTCCTCCCATCATGAATGACATTTTTGTCAAACTGCCATGATCTTCCCAACAAAATATGGCATACATCCATGGGAATTACATCACACATAATTTCATCTCTATATCCTCCTATCTTAAATTCAACCAAGCATTGTTTAGTAACCATTACTTGGTGTCCTTTATGCAACCATGATACTTTATATGGCTCTAGGTGTGCAGTTGTCTCCAACTCCAACTTCACCATCTCCATGGATACTAAATTATCAGTGCTCCCATTGTCAATGATCACCTTGCATACTCTGTATTTAGTCATGCAATTTGTCCTCAATAGACTGTTCTTTTGTACTGTCCTTTTAACTTATGCCTCTCATTTTAAGAGAACCTTTCTCATCCTCAGGGATGTTCCATCCTCTGCTCCTTCATCTTCAACATTCCCTCTTTGTGCTTCTGAAATGTGAGATTCTCCTCCTTCTTTATTTTTCTTGGGGCATTCCCAAGACATGTGCCATGTCTTTCCATAGGCATAACACCTTATTCCTCCTCTGCCTCTTCCTCTAGAAGAGTTTCTTCCACCACCTTGTCTTCCTCGGGAACTTCCTCCTCTTTCCAAGTGACTGTGTGGATTTTTAGCCTCGTCCTTGGAATTATGCGCTTTTTCATGGGAAACTCCTTTGCCTTTGTTCGGGGCTGAGATTTTACCTCTACCTCGTTGGATTTGTTTTCTGGCCAACTTCTCTTTTGTCTTCAGTGAAAACTGATAAGCATCCTCCACTATCCTTACTGACATCATGTTGAGCTCATCTTGGATTTCATACCTCAGGCCATTTATATAGCTGGCAAACTTTTCTTCATCCCTCTCTCTTTGTCCAACTCTGATGTTCAGCTTGTAGAACTCCTATGTGTATTATTTAACTGTCATACTCTTATGTCTCGGGTTCTATAGCTTCCTGAATAGATTGATCTGATAATCTTTGGGAATGAATTCATCCTTCGGATCGGCTACCATTCTGTCCCAATTCTTTATCTTATGTTTGCCTCTACTTCTCCTCTCATCCTGTAGTTCATCCCACCACATTATTGCATGGCCTTTAAGCCTGGTGACAACATGTCTCACCTTTTTCTCCCCATCGACATCTTCATAATCGAAATATTTTTCCATGGACCTTATCTAATCCAACAACTCTTCAGCATCCAAATTGCCTTCATATATTGGGACCTCTATCTTGGCTCTAGCTCCCAATCTAACAACTCCTCTTAGCAAGCGTTCTTTGGCAACGTGTTCCCCTGCAGCTTGTTTGTCTTCTACATCTTTGCTCTCTGCATTGTTGACATCTCCAGCATCAAGTGTTCTTCTCTACACTGCTTCCATCACTTCCAACCTTGCAAGAAGTTCTCGCATCTCTCTTTCTACAACATGATTGGCTAAAGGTGGCTCCCCTCGTCTCCACGGTGGCATTGTGTTGACTGTCTCTCACACACGAAGTACAAATTCGAGTTATTTTTATCCTTTGCATGAAATCTACAAACAAAAATCAGCTCTGATACCACTTGATGTAGACCCCCCTTCTCTCCTAAGGGATGCGCGACCTCCCGGTCTAGGATCTATCAAGAAACTGAGTCTAATTGACTCTTCAGTCTCTCAAGGACCTTCAATAAATTGAATAGGCCCTCTTTCCCTTGAGACACAGGTTATATGGAACCCACAGGCTTCTCCTTGATGCTTTTAAAGCCTCAACGTATTTAGGCTCTATCTCTCCTGGTTAAGCCCCTCTCTTTACGTGACCAAGGCTGTGACCAGTCGCCTAATCCAAAGGCGTGTCACGATTTTGGGTATCGGGCCTTTGCATATGAGTCACCTCGACTCTCTCCACTTCCAAAATTTTAACAGGGGCCTAGCGCGTGCTTGCCCCTCTATCCTCCTTCACCAATGTTCCCCTTCATTATGATTGGGGGCCAATCTTTCGAGCATTTCGTGTCCTGTGAATTTTTCTTACACGTCCTTCCGAAACATGAATTTGTGAGTTCTGCTTGTCAGATCAACGGTCCACAATCCCCGTGATCCAATAGTGCAGATCTTCTTTTCGTGTATTGGGACTTTGCGTTTCACGAAGTTGGAAGGCTGATCACTTCTCTCCTCCGATCCCCGATATCCCAAAATTCATGTGTGCCAGATCAATGGATCACAACTCCCCATGATATGATGGCTCAGATCAACTCTTCACGAATCAAGACTTCACGTTTCACGAAGTTGGAAGACCGCTCACCTCCCTTCTCCTGATATTCGAACTCTCAATATCTCCCTAGACAATCAACGGTCCAGATTTATCCTTCGATCAACGGCTTTGATCAAATCGTGATTTCGCAATTCGTGAGTTCTTATATCTCTACCTTTTGACTTCTATGAGTCACAAGTCAACGAAATGTTGATCTCTCGCCACGTGTCCCCCTTGATGATGAACGGTTCTGATGATTTTGTAACTTCGTAAGTATTATTCCCCTGTACACTTTCAAAGGCTTATTGTTAGTGCACTTTACCTTGATCAGATGGCTATGATCCTTTTTGCACGTAGATCAGATGGCTGATATATTTTCTCCTATGCACTTTCTTCTCATTGTCTAGACATTGATCGGATGGTCCAGATCTCTTTCATAAGCTTATGCTTTCTTCTAACTTAGAAGATATTTTGAAATATTCGAAGTTTTCACCCTTTGTCCTTCCTACAAGTCTGTTTCTTGGATCTTGTTCGCACTTCTTGGGAAGTTATATCCCTCCTAAGCTTGATCTCCTCAAATATTTCGATCTCCCAAGAACTTCTTTCTTTCCCGGGAAATTTGTCAGAATCAGATCCAACGATTCTTGAAAATAATTATTTCCCGCCTTCTTGGAGTTCCTTTGTTCTTTTCCTTCGACTTATTTATGGATTCGCTTCGACTCTTCGTTGAATTCCACGCCTGTGCGCTCTTTGCAAAATATCTTTACACAATATTTCAGTTCTTGCGACTACTGTGCACACCTTGCGGCAGTCACTTTACACTTCCTGTGAAGAAACCTTACATTGTTCCTCCTGAGCTTACGGGTCAAGACAGACTCTATCAATGCACTCCTTGTGGACTGTATTATGGATCTATGCACTCCTTGTAGCATATTCTTACGCAAGATATGGATTCTTGCGGACGATTGTGCACTCCTTGCAGGAGTCACTTTGCACTTCTTGCAAAGGAAATATTACGTTATTTATTCTGAGCTTTATGAGCTGAAACATAACCTGTCAACGCACTCCTTGCGGACTGTGTGCACACCTTGCACCTGCTCACAAAGAAAAGAGATTTAAATTTTATGCAAGCATTTCAAAGTTGCATACACTCGTAGAAAGATTCATTCATTCTTGAAAAAATTAACGACAACAATTGTAAACAATATTCACACCATACATTGGATCAATTTTCCTTTGTTATCTTCATTCAAAATCAAGAAAATGGTTACAGTAAAATTTAAACAACAATCACTTCTCTGAGATTCCTACTTGCTCACAACTATCATAAAACCCTTCTTTAGGGCATACAAAACCTCTCTTTATACAAAAGGAACAAACTAACTGCTACCTAATTGTGGTTACATCGAGACTAGGGTTAAATTCCCAGGTCACGCGTGATCATTCTGTCTATGTGTGTGATCTTTCCTTTTATTTTTTTCTATCAGCTTCAAAATATTTGCAGTGCTGGCTATTATTYGAGACTCCAGATTGGTCCTCAGACGYTGAGTTGTCCTGCCACATGTACTTTCTGACGATGTTCCTGCATCAATTGTCATCATTCACCAGTGAAAAAATACAGTATGATGATCCCAATACATTGGAGGATACCATAAGGCGAGCTAAATTCCTATATGATCTGCAAAAAGMAAGGCCAACTTTCCAAAAATCTTGGGAAGACAAAAAGAAATTCAATATGGATYAGAGGAAGAAGGGAGATAAGCCACYGTTCTTCAGAAATAATACTCAGGGACATCCAACTTCTAGAGAACCCAKAATGATTGAGGCAGGGGGTCAAAGGYCAAGGCAGCCACCTATTCAATGTTGGGGTTGTAAAGGAGATCATATGTTCAGAGATTGTCCTCACATAGGTGAAAAAGTTGGAACTGTTCACAATGTATAGCAGGCTGAAAGAATGGAGGACATGGGCAGAAATGTACAAAGGATCTATGCAACCCTGGAAAACAAGAAAGCATATTATCAGTCACATATGATTGAAGTGGAAGGTATGATCAACAACCAAACCATTTCTATTTTAATTGATTCAGGAGCTAGTCATAGTTATATAGATCCTAAGATGGTGGAAAGTCTGCAATTGCCAAGAAGTAAGCATGGAAAATCTTAGTTGGTGCAGTTGGCTACCATAGCCAAAAGAAAAGTTAATGAGATGGTTAAGTCATGTCTTATGGACATGAATGGATTGAACACTAGGGAATATTTGAACATCTTGCCTTTAGGTTCCTATGACTGTCTAATTGGGATGGATTGGTCGGACCAGCATCATGTTATCCTGGACTGTCATAACAAGGAATTTGCTTGCTTGGATGAGGAAGGGAACCTAAGGAAAGTGCATGGAATTCCCAGGGAAGTAACCATCAGAGAAATTTCAGCATTACAGCTGAAGAAATGTTACAGAAAAGGGTGTCAAATATTTGCATCTCATATGAAAGAGACACCTAAAGATAAGGTGCCAAATTTGGAATATCATGGAGTCCTAGAAGATTTTGAAGATGTGTTCAAGGAGGTACCAGGACTACCCCCAAAGAGAGATATTGATTTCTCTATAAATTTAATGCTTGGAGCAGCTCCAGTGTCAAAGACTCCTTACAGAATGAGTACATCAGAGTTGGAGTTGCAAATGCATCTTGAATAACTTCTGAAGAAGGGGCATATATGCCCAAGTGTGTCACATTGGGGTGCCCCAATCTTTTTTGTGAAGAAGAAAGATGGGACATTAATATTGTGCATTGATTTCAAACAGTTGAATAAAGTGACTGTAAAGAACAAGTATCATTTTCCAAGGATTGATGATCTCTTTGATCAATTGAAGGATGCAAATATATTTTCAAAGATAGATCCTAGTTCAGGATACCATCAGGTAAGGATTAAAGAGAAAGATATCAACAAGACCACCTTTAGGTCAAGGTAGGGTCATTATGAGTTCACAGTGGTGCCATTTGGGTTTTCAAATGCACCAGCTATTTTTATGTGCTTAATGAATGGTGTTTTCCAAGAATATTTAGACAAGTTTGTCATTGTCTTTTTGGATGACATCCTTGTATATTCCAATTCAGAAGAAGAGCATGAACGTCATTTGAGGATGATGTTGCAATTATTAAGGGAGCATCAGTTGTATGCCAAATTGAGCAAGTGCTCATTTTATCAGAAGCAAATTCATTATTTAGGTCATGTCATTTTGAAGGATGGGATAGTAGTGGATCTTGAGAATATAGAAGCCATTAGAGAATGGTCGGCGCCAAAGAATGTGAATGAGGTCGGATCATTCATGGGCCTTGCAGGCTACTACAGGAGATTTATTGAAGGATTCTCAAAGATTGCACACCCAATCACTTCTTTACAAAAGAAGGGTGTTAAGTTTCAGTGGACATTGAATTGTGAAAAGATTTTCCAACACTTGAAACAATTATTAACAAGTGCTCCAATACTAAGGATTGCATACCTAAATGAAGACTTCATTTTTTGCAAAAATGCATGTAAAGAAGGACTTGGTGGAGTCCTCAGTCAAAATGGGTTTGTTATATGTTATGAATCAAGGAATTTGAAGGAGCATGAAAGACACTATGCCACTCATGATTTGGAGTTGGCAGCCATAGTGCATGCCTTGAGGAAATAGAGGCACTACCTCATGGGGAAAGGTTTGAGCTAAGAACAGACCATAATGGTCTAAAATATTTATTTGATCAACCAACTCTAAATGCTAGGCAAAGAAGATGGTTATAATTTTTAAGTGAATATGACTTTGATATAAAGAATATCAATGGAAAAGAGAACAAAGTGGTTGATGCACTCAACAAAAGAGTGCATGAAATGCATGCTACAACCATTAGCATGTACCAATCAGATTTGAAACCCAGAATTTTAGAGGCTGCAAAATTAGATTTGCAATACAAGGTATTAATGGAAAAATTACAGCAAGGTAATTTGCAGTAGAAAATTGAAGAATACAAGTTAGATAATGATGAAATTCTGAAGTACAAGGGAAGAATTTATGTACCAAATTCCCAGGAATTGAAAATTTTGATATTGAGAGAAATGCATCTTGTACCTTATGTTGGGCACCCAGGTTATCATAAAACTATTGCAGCTGTCAAGAGCCAATATTATTGGCTATGAATGAAGAAAGAAGTTTCTGATTTTATTTCCAAATGTTTGGAATGTCAAAAGGTAAAAGTTGAGCATAGAAACCCAGCTGGTTTGCTAGAACCATTACCCATTCCTGAGTGGAAATGGGAAGTTGTAACAATGGATTTCATCACCAAACTGCCCAGAACAAACAAGTAGCAGGATTCTATCATGGTAGTGGTGGATAAGCTTACTAAAGCTGCCCATTTTATTCCAGTTAAGCTCACTCACAAGGCAGCCAACACTGATGATGTTTATATGAGGGAAATTGCTCGATTACATGGCATACTGAAGACAATTATGTCTAACAGAGATGCAAAATTTACCTCAAAATTTTGGAAAGGATTATTTAATGGATTTGGAACAAATTTGAATTTTAGTACAGCTTATAATCCAGAATTAGATGGACAAACAGAGAGGGTGAATCAAGTGATTGAGGATATGTTGAGGATGTATGTGATGGATAAACCAGCAAAATGGGAAGACTACCTACACTTGGTAGAGTTTTCTTATAACAATGGGTACCAAACATCTATAAATATGAGCCCATTTGAGGCACTTTATGGAAGAAGGTGCAACACACCAATAAGTTGAGATAACCTAGCAGATAGAGCAGTGGTTGGGCCAGATTTTCTCAAGGAAATGGAGGAGCAAATGTTGAAAATAAAACAAAATTTAAAGGTTTCCCAAAACATGAAGAAAACCTATGCTGATAAGGGCAGAACTCACAGGGAATCTAAAGTTGGGGACCATGTATTCTTGAAAGTGAAAGCCAACAGAAGTTCCCTTAAGTTGGGAAATTTTTCAAAGTTGGCAACTCGTTATTGTGGGTTGTTTGAGATACTAGAAAGGATTGGTCCAATAGCTTATATGATTGCATTGCATGCATCTATGTTTGTTCATAATGTATTCCATGTATCATTGCTTAAGAAATATATACCTAATGTTAATCATGTTATTGATTGGAATGTGATTTAGGTGGATCAAGAAGGTGCTTTCCAAGTGCATCTGGTACGCATTCTGGACCGGAAAATCAAACAGCTCTGGAATTGAGACATAGGGATTGTAAAGGTCTAATGGACCTAGTACGGTCCTAAGGATGCTACTTGGGAGCATGAGGATGCAATGCAGGCATAATACCTGCATCTTTTGAGGATTTTTGAAATTTTGTTATATATGAGTACATAATGCACTGAGGACAGTGCATAAATAAGGTGAGGAGATTGTAATATCCCTAGGCTGAACCCAATTGTAAATGTAAATGAAAATGTACTTAAGCTTGTGAATTGTTTTATATCATTTTGGCATACATATTTCATGGCATAGTGTGTGCATGTACTGCGCAGTAAAATGATGAATTGTGCACATTCCAAGATACCACGCACAACAACTTAAGTGCGTGTGATTTTGAGGCCAGGGAGCCTTTATGTATATGTTGTATTTTATAGGTTGGTGAGTTAGTTTTGTGATTACTAGGCCAGAGAGCCTAGATGTTAAAGGCCATTGTGCCTACTTTTGTATATGTCTCAGCATTAATATAAAAATACATCGTTGCGTGCAGACCGACCACGATAAAAGAGTATGGGGGACTAAACTCCACTAGTTAGGGAAAGGGTGGGGCTAAAAGTTGAGGAAAAGGGGCTAAGCTATGGAGCTTAAGCCAAAAAGGAATATTATATTAATATTTCTTAAAGTATAAAGTATGGGTAATTATTTTATCCTAAGTTCCAAAGTTGGGGAGAAGTGGGCCAAAGTAGCTCCCAACATGACAAGTGTCAAGTTGGGGACATGCATACATATTTTTTAGACTTAGTTCATTTTCCTAGCATTCTTTCCATTATTCCATCCATCATTTAATCATCCATTCAATAATCCATGAGAATTAACACACCCATTGAGCTATCCTTCGTACCTTCATGACTGTACCTGAACCTGTATCCATATATATTATGTTTGTGTATCTGGTTAGCTTGAAATATGGAATTAAGAAGCGGGTTGTCAGGCCCATGGCATATTGAAGAGGTGGGTTGTTAGGCCCGTAAGAAAATTCTCTCTGGGTGAGATAATTTTTGGGGAATCGATTTCCCGAAGCTGCTAAACTGCAGCTACGGAGCTCTGAGACTTCCTATCCAGCCTGTTGTTGAAGCCTGGAAAGGAAGTGGGGAAGCCGAAGGACTATTGAGAAAAGAAGGGGAACACTTCTTGGGTGGGATAGGCATGTGGGGAATGAGGGGTTGTAGGCTGTTAGTTTGAGTTGGCACCTATGACGGAGTCTTTCCTGCTGCCTATGAGCCATTAGCCTTGTTAGGAATCCCTTTACCTAGGTGGAGTTTAGTCCCATTTCGGGGGTAACCCACTGTTGAGAGTGATGAGCAATGTGGTCTAAGGCTAGGAGGTTCATGGAAGGTCTACATGTAGTTGGTAAAATTCTTACCAAGATAAGTGTCAACTGTGTGATAAAATTACATGTTGCATTGTTATTTATGTGTGTATTTTTATGGGTTTATCTTATGTGTGGTTATAAATTTCTTTATATTTATGGGTATTTCTTGTATACGATGTATGTATATGTTTACTGTTATTTCCGTATGAATATGTGCATTTACGAAATGTAATTGACTTTTTACGTTTATATATAAATTTCCGCGAGAGTTCTATGTGTATATGTTTTAAATGCATGAAGTTTGACAAATTTATGTGGCATAGCTTAGTTTGGATGTTGGGTATGTTACAGTATGTTCCACAGAGAGACTAAAAGCATTCTCTGGAGTATCATTCATCGGCATGGGTGGTCGGGGATGTTACAAGAGAAATCCAGCTTGGGCGAGAGAACTTATTCAAGATACAGAGAAGTATGGTGCCCCAGAAGGAACAATGAGATAAAGAAAGAAACCTAAGCCATTCTCAAGATATATGGCCTTGATGTGTGATCTCATAGAAAAGGAACCTACTTTCTTTGAATAAGTCATTCAAAAGAAAGAATGGACGGACATCATGATAGAAGAATACCAGTCCATCATAAAGAATGATGTATGGGAAGTAGTTCCCATACCAAAGAAAAAAGATGTGGTATCTTCCAAGTGGATATACAAAATAAAACATGCAGCAGACGGAAGTATTGAAAAACATAAGGCAAGATTTGTGGCTTGTGTTTTTTCTCAAATGGAAGGTAATGACTATGAGGAAACATTTTCTCTTGTAGCCATATACACTTCTATCAGAACCATCATAGCTCTTGTCGATAAAATGAAGTGGAAGTTACACCAAATGGATGTGAAAACAACTTTCTTAATTGTTGTTATTGAAGAAGAAGTGTATATAGAACAACCACAAGGGTTTGAAGTTGAATATAGAAAGACTCATGTCTACAAGTTGAAGAAAGATTTGTATGGGTTGAAGCAAGCTCCTAGAGCTTGGTATGGCAGAATTGATAGTTTCCTGACAAGCTTGGGATTTACCAAGAGTAAAGTTGAATCTAACCTTTACTTCAAGGTTATGAATGATGAGTTAGTCATATTGCTACTATATGTGGATGATTTGTTCTTGACTGGAGAATAATATCTCATCACAGATTGCAAGAAGAAGCTTGTTATAGAGTTTGAGATGAAATACCTAGGCCCGATGCATTATTTCTTAGGTCTTGAAGTTTGGAAGAGCCTAGAGAATATCTTCCTTAACCAAGGGAAGTATGCAGTTGAAATACTAAAGAGATTTGACATGTTGGAATGTAAATCCATGAACACACCCATGGAAACGAATTTGAATCTCACGGTTGATACTTTGCCAGAATTGGTTGATACTACTCTATACAGACAAATTATTGGATCATTGATGTATATGATGAATACCAGGCCAGATATATGCTTTGTTGTGAACACCTTGATTCAATCTCTTGTGGAACCAAGACATGTTAACCTTGTAACTACAAATCATATGATGAGATACCTTAAGGGTACATTGGATTATGGTCTATGTTATACTGGAGATCGTGACTTCAGACTATATGGTTATACTAATTTAGACTGGGCTGAAAGTGTGTCAAATAGAAAAATCACTTCAAGATGTTGTTTTAGTTTGGGGTCAGCCATGACTTTATGGAAAAGCAGAAAGCAATCCAGTATTGCTCTCAGAACAGTAGAATCGGAATACATTGCAGCATGTTCCGCCAGTTGTGAAGCCATATGGATTGATAAGTTGTTAACAAGTCTGTTTGATTTGGAGATGGAAGCCATCATGATTCTCTGTGATAAACAAAGTTTTATAAAGATGACGGAGAACCCAGTCTTCCATGATAAGTCAAAGCACATAAATATCCAGTATCACTACATTCGTGATATGGTGCAGAGGAGAGCTATAAAGCTTCAATATGTTGGCATAGATGAGCAGGTTCTAGATATGTTGACCATGCCTTTGTCTCGTGTGAATTTTGAGTACTTCAAATACAATCTTGGTGTTTTCCGAAAGGACCTCTCTCGAAAGGGGGAGTGATGTTGATGATACTATGGTATCCTGACCAACAATGGGTAGCTCCGTTAGGATTTTATATCCTAGGGAATCTTATGATTCATGGGTAGATCTCAAACGTCTGATAAGGACAGTCTGTAAGAGTACCACTTGGTAGCTTGCTAGGATTTTCGGTAAGGATGGTCTTTCAGAGTACCACAAATGTTGTTGTTGATGCACCAACCTCATTATGTTGCCATATGTTGATGATGTTGTTGTTCCAGCCTCGTGTTGTGGATGATGTTGTTGTTCTAGCTTCGTGCTATTAATGTTGATGTTTTAGCTTCATGTTGATGATGATGATGTTACTCCAACTCCATACAGTAAATAATGATGATATTGATCATGAGAAAACTTATGATGATTTATAGATGTGTCAGTGTGTGTTCCAGATGTTGTTGATAACGATGCCCTCTCCTTCTCTTGATGATGTTGTTTTGGGTTATGTTAGTAGAATACCCTTATCGTTAAGGGGGAGTGTTGAATTATTGTAACTTCGAAGAATATTCTAATTATATTTGAGTTATTATCTTATAGATAAAATCCCCTTTTGCAGATTGATCATGTTGGGTCTTGTATAAGATCAAATCACCTTTTTTGGATTGGTCAAACCATATTTATATCGTGGTATTTATAAATTCGGCCCCTAGTGTTTATAAAGTGGTTGTAACCACTTCTAGAAGAAGTCGGCCCTACCAAGTGAAGATACATAACCCTAGTGCCTCCTCAACTAGTATTTATATGTGAGGATGGTGCCTCACTTACACACACTCACACTCACTCATCTAGTGCACATATTTTGAAGGCAGTTGTAGTTGCGGGAGGAAGGAGAAGAGAGGTGCATGCTCGATCTTAGTTTATTATTGATGTTTTCATCTTAGTCTTAGCATTGTATTGACAATCTATTATTGAGGAAGTTTTGTTGGGTTTTCTCCCCCATGAGGGTTTCCCAGGATAAAATGTTGTGTACCTTGTGATTGTGTTTCTTTCAGTGATTCTCTTTATGCGGTTGTTTTAGAAATGCATTGAATGCTCATGTAATTTGGAAATAACCTAATAAAAAAATTAAAACTTAACATGCACATCCCTTCTGGAACAATCAAAAAATAATAACACATCATCTAAAAATAGTATATGAGTAAAGAAGAAATCCATGCTTAACCTTAGCCACCTCAGTGTGCCAGTTCTCTTTTCCTTTGAGATGGATTTGACAAATCCTCTGGAAATAATCAGAAATAATAAGGGGGGACAATGGGAAACCTTGCATTAGAACTTTGGATGGTTTGAAGAACTCAAATGCTATATCATTGTTTAAAACTACAAATGAAACAAAAGGCAAACTTTCAGTTATCCAATTTATCACTTAGACATAGAAACCAATATGAATTAATATTAGTCTCAAATAAAGCTAGTTGGATCTATCAAAAGACTTGGAGATATCTACTTCAGAACCATTGTATGCATCCTCTAATTTTTTATAGAATGCATTCCTTCTCAAGACACCCCTATGGCTTCATGGACTCCTTTTCCATTCATAAAACCAATTTGATATTGTCTAAAGTCACCAAGAGAATATGGTTTGTACTTCTTTAGAATTAAGTATAGGAAGGTGCAATTGAAAGCACCAAAATCTTCTTTCATTTCCTTGTGCCTTCCACTACCCTTAAAAGATCCTCTTCCAACAAGTCATAAAATCCTATGAAAAAATTCATGGTCAAGACATCATGACCTGGACTCTTGTCTTTTTGTAGAAAAGCCAATATGGGATTTAGCTCATCTTTTGATACTTCCTCTACCAAGAACTCATTTTCCTCTCTCCTACAAATCTTGGAAGCAGGATGTAATATTTACTGTTTCAACAATATCCACCCTATATAGTTCTTTATATAATCCTTTGAAATGGGAGACTCCTATGTTTTTTATCTCTCTAAATGTCCTTACTATACTTCCATGCCCCTTTTGCATTTCCCAAATTGTATTGATATTTCTCCTATGGTTAGTAAAATTGTGGAAATATTTAGTATTTTTGCCCCCATTAGCTAATGATAGGACCCTACTCTTTAGCCTCTGTTCTGATTCTTTTTCTTCTAATAGTTTCATTTTATATTGCTCCAAGTCCCTTAGATTATTCCTATATGATTTATCAAATGTGCCTTCAAAGTCATGGGAATAGGTATCAACAATTTGAGCCTCCAGTGAGGCTAAGGTCTATTCATCTCTCCTTCTCTTTAAGTGGGCCTAGCTAGATAGTTCACTCTTTACTTTTTTTTAGGTTTGCAAAGAATTGTAGACTTACAAACACCATCATATATCAACCATCCAATAGTTACTAAGTTAATTAAACCCTCATCCTCTAACCACCTTGGATTGAATTTTAAAGAGCTAGGAGGCTTATTGTCTTCCTTCTCAATTTAGATAATGATTGGAAGATGTTTGGAGTCACTTCCCACATATACGCATGTTTTTTAGGGTCATACATTATAGTGTTGGATACAAGGCATCTATCCATCCTTTTGGAGATCATCCTTTCCCCAACCTGTAGATTTCTCCATGTTGGGGTCATCTTAATGGGATCCACATCTATAAGTCATACTTCCTCAATATGATGAACAAAGAAAATTTCTATAGTGTCCTCCCAGGTAGAGGACCTCTAGATCTCTACCTTTTTTTATGATGAAGTTAAGATCACCCCCAAAATAATATTTTAGACTCTTAGAAATTTCTCTTGCAACATCACCTACCAGGAAGGGATTATGTCCTCTAGGGACCATACACATTAACATCAAAGTAATTTTTTCCCAACTCCATGGAGAAGAATACTACTCCAATCCCTAATCCCAAGAAAAAAAAATTAATTAGTCTCATGGATATTCTTTTTCATCTCATTAGAAACCCCCCAGGTCGCCCTACAACATATAGTGTAAGAAAATATTATTCCTTCTAATATTTAGAGAGGTCTCCAATAACCTTATTTCCCTTACCCATGGTTTCTTGAATCATTAAAACATCCATCTTATGGATATTCAAAAACCTTCCCAAGGAAAAAAAAAAATTGGGCTTGCATATCCCCCTAATATTGAGGGATTGAAATATCATTGGGGAATGTTTACAGAGGTTTTCCCTATTCTAATTCCCCCTTTAATGGTTTTTTGCTTCCCTTCCTTAACCTCCATGAGACATTTTTTTTTTCTAGGGAGTTATGGGATTTCCTTCCCTTGTTAGAATGAGTACCTTCTCCATATCCCTACCAAGTCCTCCTTCATTTCCACTAGATTAAATAGATCCAAAACCTTTTCTAGACCTCAAGGAGTATCTACATGCCTCAATAGAAAAAATGTCAACCCCTACTACTAGAGGGGTTGGAATCCCTAGTTCACCTAGGTTCTCCTCCCCTTGTTTCTAACCTCAAGTGGTACTTCCATCAAAGGTGGGTTCTAAGCCCTTAGAAACCCCCCCAAACAAGTCTTCCCTATTCTTATCCTCCCATCCCTTCCTAACCTTCCTCAATGAAAAAATTTTATACCTTCTATCCCCAACCATTGTTCAAAAGGAAATGTTTCTACTTATTTTTCAAAAATAGTAGAAGAAGGATCAATGAACTTACCCAAAGGAATAGGGGCTTGAGTAGGTGAGGGTTCCAATCTCTGAGTCTCTCGTTGCAGATATGCCATTAACATGTCCAAATATTATACATAAGGTAGACCCTTCTCCTTATTAATACCCCTATACCACTTTCCAAGAAAGCTTCCACTCCCACTAAGCCTCTGCCTAAGACCTTCTCATCTTCTTGAGCCTCTAGGATAACTTCATGTCTTTGTCCACCAACCCTTTGATTTATACCTTCCATATTTAATATAAGGATATCGACCTTTTCCTTTCCCTCACTCACTCCATTGCTATCCTTCCTTCACCATTCTTTAATGTGGAAGTTCAATGAGCAATCATTAACCATATGTCGATATACATAGCATCTAGAGCATCGAAAGGGTAGGCCTATGTAGTCCAATGCTTGAATGTAGATACAACTACCCACCACAATCTCAATCTCCTTCACCAACCCTTCCTTGACATCCAAATAAACTAAAATTTTGGATACAATGTGCATATGGGATCTTTTGAACTACTCAACCAGATCACCTATGGTCTTGAAGGCTTTGACAAACCATAGTTCAAATACTAATATGGGCATTTTAACCTAGATCTAGTGTTTGGTAACCCTTTCCATTATCGAATCGAATTATGACATCCATTTTTCAATATCATTGAGGTTGTACCCAAATACCATTTCAACAATAAAACTGTAATGGAATCCACTTTGGATTGACAATTAAAAACTGATAAACCTTTTTATAATGTGTAGAAACTGGGTGAGTATCCTAATATCTGGGTCCAAGATCTCTCTATCTAACAAAATAGGTTTTTCTTCAGGATGAACATTCCATAGGAATGACCCATCAAGTTTCTTCTTATCATTCCCACAACCTTTTGTGACATCCACCCCAAGGACTAATTTAGGCTTTCCTTTTAGCAAATTAATGAATTTCCTACCCTTCCTTCCAGTTTTTAACTCATGAGTCCTTACCACTCTTTCCTCTTTCACTAGTTACCGATTCTCACCCTTTCTTAGACTCCAAACAACTTCAGGGGGGCTATGGGCTCTATTTTCTTCCTCTGAACCATCAAATTCCCCCACTAACAAACCCTAATAACCCTAAACCTTATAATCCATATAATTGAAAACCCCTTATCCATATAACACTATTAAACCTTATAATCCTTATAATCGAAAACCCCTTATCCATATAACTCTACTAAATCTTATAATCCTTACAATTGAAAACTCCTTATCCATATAACCCTTATAATTCTAATGCTTCATAACCTTATAAACCTTTAAACCTAACCTCTATGTTTCACTAAGTCCTTTGCTCTTGGTCCATAAAAAAATTCTCACCTTTGAAAACTTGCAGAAAAGAAGGATAAATGGTCCATCATGGTTTGTCCTTTGTCAAAATTCTAAGGAAAACACTTACCACATGTTTCTTGAATGCCAATACATCAAGGAATTTTGGAGATTCACCTTGGGGTCACTACCATAAAGGTTATCTTGGCCCACCTCAGCCTCTGATTTCTTTATCCATTGGGGGAACCATTACCTTGAGAATTTCAGTAAAAAATATATCCTCAAGAGGTTTTGGGATTCTCTCCACAAATATATTTGTTGGAGCACATGGATAGCTCAAAACAAAAGAATATTCAGAGGAGAAATCACTAGTCTAAAACAAACAATGATGAGAGCTTGTGCTCTTTTTTCATAATACATGAGGTCTTGAGCTCAATGTAAATGGAAAAATATGGACACACAAGGGGCCAATTGGATGTCCTTGTTCTAGGTGGAAAATAACCTCCATCCCGTTGTCAATCCTTCAACTAGTGTGCCAAAATGATCCTTACATTTATTGAAGGAATCTTTCAAAGAATGGCAATCTCAACAGTAGGATCACATTATAATCTTTGATGGAGCTTCGCGAAGCTACCTAGGGCGGCAAGTGTGCTTTCGAATGAAATTCAAATGAAAAAAATATGTCGAGACTCAATGATTATTATCATGGCTATCGTTAATCAAAATATCAAGGGAGACAACATTTATAAGGGTGTTATCTCATGGATCTTGGAACTTCTTTGCAAATTTGAAATCTTCTCTATGTTCCACATCAGGCGAGATGTAAACTTGATTGTAGACCAACAAGCAACTGAAGGAGCTAGCTTAAGAAGTGGTGAAATTAATATTAATGGGGCTATAAAACCCCTCGCTATCCCTTAATTGATATGATGTTGGTCGTATATTTACTTAGGGTTCAGTGGCCTTGGGTTATTAAATCTGATCTTATCCAAGGATGTTGATGTGATCTCTCTATTCAATATTGCATGTGTGGGAACATTTCATTAGAATTCGACGCAATGGGAAAGGTTCATTTTTTCATGCAGCTTTGCAATTTCAATCAGAATTCATGTGGAGGCATCAATATCCTCTCGATGTGAAAGAAATGGGTTCTCCTCCTTCCTCTGGTACATTCCCATTCCTTTTCTTGCAGTGTTTTTTTACCTCTTAGTTCCTCTGAATTTATAATTGTGGGAAGTTTTATGATAAGCAAGCTCGAAATTCATCCTCCCTTCAATTTTTTGAGACAAGCTATTGGAACCATTAGGTAATTTTATAGGGTTGCCATATCTTCGACCTATAAACCCTTGTATTTATTTTATTTCCCTTGCCGACCTCAGTTCACCATTGCCTCCCATGTCTATGCTTTGATTTTGTCAGCCTCCCCTCTAGACTGCAAGCTCTCCTACCCCACTTCCTGAAACCACCATCTGAATCTCTTTGTTTCTCTAGTATTTAATATTTGAAATGGTTGTGGGTATCCTTGTAACAAATCTAGGTTCATCAGTCTTTCCCCTCTCTTATCTTTGGATGAATTTGGTAGCCCAATTCACTTATCTTCCCATTCTCGACTAAAAGACCAAAAAAATCAGTTGTGCACTCAATCCAAGGATTCACTAGAGGATAGCATGGGGATAAAAATAAAAGTTATTGTCTTCACCCAATAATAATTATTCCTGGGTCATAATGATGCAAAAAAAAATCATTCACTTCAAATAAATTTCTAGATGGAAATTTTCTTATAGATTCTTATGGGGTTTTGATAATTGGGGTTGTCTGTTCAAATTTGGGACCATGTTGTTCACAATGGACCCATCTTGTTCTAATATAAAGAGAATATTAAGTAGGCATGAAGATATGGTATAGGGCAGCGGATTAAGATACAACCAATTTGACAACAAGGTAAATGGACATGAGAAAATAACTTTGGCATTACTCCATAGTGTGGAAACCTTAGAGCAAGAAAGGAAAAAGACAAATGATCTAGAGAAAATTGTTGGGACACTCATGCAACATGCAGATGGTTTGGAGCATGAATGCCAATATCTTAGAGCCACAATCATGCCTCAACAATCAAACTTAGGACCCAATGTTTAGCTGGTAGCAGAGCCTTCGATAGAGAACCAAGATGAGTCACTAGGAGACAGAGATCTAGTACCCATGGAGATTGAATACCAAGAACCTAGTCATGGTGAATTCCAGGAAGCATATGAAAACAAATCTACAATTTAATCATGTACTTTCATTTCATTTTGTTGTTAGGAAATTTTATCAAAGTTTATAGCAGCAAGTCTGCTCGAATGTATGAGGAGATAAGTAGTTTTTTTGTTTTCATCCCTATATCATCAAACTCAATCTATTTAGAACCAACTTTTGTATCTATTTTCTTTGTTGTTTTGCTTCGGCACAACCTCCATTATATATAAATCCTTTTAGTTTATTTAATAAAAAATTTAATAACCTTGAATACCTTTAAATATTACCCCAACATTAACAACTTTCCACTTATAATCCCTAACATGTGATACATCTAACATTTATCACCCCTAACCCCTTGAACCACTAATCCCTAAACCATATAACCCCAAACTCCTATATACTTTAAGCTTTATAGCCACCAATTACTATAACCTACAAACCCAAATAACTCCTAATCTTACCTTAACTTGTTTCCCTACACACCTTTAACATTATAACCCATATAACCATGCTTAATGTCTATTTTTTACCCATTGCAACCCATAGCTCTCATAACCCCTAACCCTTATCACCACTAATACCTATAAATCATAATTCACAAACCATGTACCCTTTATAAATGTTGAATTTTCAATAATCTAGGCTTAAGCATGAATTTCATTCCATTTTAGCATTTTACTTAAACCATAGACAATTTGTTGCAGCAACCAAGATCACAAGAAGAAACACCATGCACAAGAACACAAGAAGTATCATGGGAAACCCTTCTCAACAAGGTAAGAAAACACAGCCAAAATAATTTGCTATAATCTTCAAGAGAAATACCTTCACCACCAATAAACCTATCACACAAGAGGGTGCTCAACCCCTATAAGACTAGCACCCAAGAGAGGTGCACACTTTTCCCAAGAAGGTGTACTTGTTGAAATTTCCAAACTCACTTCAAAGATATGTTTCCTCAATGGGGAATTTACCTTTACTTATACTAGACTGAACCTATCAACATAAGTGTCTATTGGCACAATAGGGACAACCTCACTAGCTCAAAATATAATTAATATTAACCAGATTAATTATCTTTTACATTAATTATTAATCACATTAAGGTGGGGCCAACCTGTACCCTTTATATTACTATTAGGTTTACAGGAAGGTCTAACTCTTGAACAACATAGCAAGGGATATTATACACCCACTAGTTCTCATCCACTAGGGGCACATCCATAGGGATGTACATATCTCCGGCTCACTGCATTACACAGATGAACCACTTCTTCACTAGTGCTCAACCACTAGGATCACATTCACCTATTCTCGTGCACATGCACGTCCACTCAATAGATCTTCTTTCCCACTGCATTACACATGAGATTCATCTGGAGTTTCTCATCAAATATTTTTCTTAGAGGAGGATAATACATGATATTCATTTATGTTCTCATGACGATGCACCCAGCACTTTGGGATTTCACACGTTCACCTTGTGCTCATCCATAGGCACATTCAACTCAGCAGATCTCCTTTCTCACTGCATTACACAAGAGAATCATCTGGAGCTCTTCTCAACTCTCTATAAGGAGGAGGCCATCTCTACATTCCATCTTTGTCTCAAATAGGAACCACACACCACTCTCAGGTGCTTTCTCTCATGTTTGTAAGATGGAGAATGTCTCACATAGCTATAATGATCAACATCTCTCAGGTTTGTAAGCTGGATAATGTCTCACATAGCTGCAATCATCAACACTCCCTCTCAACTAGGGAGGCATTCTTCATCATGCCAAGACTCATACGGATGTACTTTTGAAATTTGTATTGGTTGTAGTCATCAATACTCCCTCTCAACTAGGGAGGTATTCTTCACCAAGTTGATTTGGTGAAGATGTCTGCAATATTCTCATGTGTATCCTCTGCAACATATCTTTGATATAATGACACTTTATATCAACATGTTTCGATCTATTATGAAACACTCAGTTCTCAAAAGAGCTTTACACACAGCTTTGGTTATCATCATAGGATCCATCTCATGATCAAGTAAATATGTCAAAATCTCGTGAAGCCATATGGATTCGCACACTCTATACTATATACTCTGCTTCTATGGTACTCAAGGCCACAAAGTTTTGTTTCCTACTGCATCAGGAAGTCATGGAAAAAATTGTGGTAAGACAACAACCATATGTGCTCTTCTGATCCATTGTAATCTATGCTCAATATGTATCAACATATCCTGCAAACTCAAGTTCACATTGGAGGCATATCTCAGGCCATATCCAACTGTACCTCGTATACATATATCAATACATGCTTTATTGCTATCAAGTGAGTCTATCTCGGCTGAATCATGGATTGATTAAGCACATTCACTGCATAACATGAATTAGGTTTGGTGTTAACCGGACACATCAATGATCCAATTAGTTGTGGATCAATCTCATCTAAATCATCGTCATTTTATTCAAATCCATCACGGTGGTTTTGAATTTTGTCATACTGAACTTCTTTTAATATTCATGTTGTATGTTTTCCTTGACTTAGGAAAAATCTCATTGGTCCTTTGGCATACTTCTTGTCCCAAGAAGTGGTGCATCATACTCATATCCTTCATCTCGAAATCAGAATTCAAGGCTTGTTTGTATCTAACAACAAGGATTTCTAAATGAGTTATCAAAATTAGGCTCTCATCACCAACATTGTAATAATATAGGTTTGGATCGGCAACACCCTTGTTGAAACCCAACCTCATCAAGAATCGATCCATCTGATATAGTTTCCAACTCATGGATGGTAATATGGATGGAAGTGTATTGGGTTTACTGGATCAAGTGTCTCATCATAGAACTCCCTATGTTTGTGAGAAACCTTTGGCAATAGATCTCGCTTTATATTTCTCAACACTTCTATCAACTGCATGCTTAATCTTATAGATCCACTTGGAAGTCATCAAAAACTTTCCTTTTCGTCTCTGAACAATATCTTATACATCATTCTTTTAAGATATATTGGTATTCTTTTGTTATGGCATATTTCCATACCTGTTCTCTTGTTTCTTCTCTATGAAAAGAAGGATCAGAATCAATGATGTGGCTCATGGCTGAAGAGTAGCTCAAAAAATCTATTTGTTCTCTCGGGATGTGCCTTGAGAGGCTTGTATGTTTCTCTGCCTCCTGCAGAGTGAGCCTAGGAAAACCTTTTATGCCCTACTGCAATATTTATGAACATATCAACTGGAGCAACTTTTTTGTCTCCCTCTGAACTGTTGAAGGGGGAGAAGGCGTTGTCTCACTGTTAATATCCATCTGATATTCTCTAGATATTTGAAAATCTATCTCTTCTTCAAGGACAACATATTTGCTTGTCTCAATCTGTCTCTGACTAGGGATGTCAATCTGGAATTTATTTGAAGATTCATTGTTATCCCATAAACGTATCATTTCTCCCTAAAGGGTCTGTCTTGGAATTCTTCTCTTTGGGTACATGAAAATACATTGGGTATGAAAATATCCTGAAGTGTTCAATATCAGGCTTCACTCAGATGAAGGCTTCTTCGGGAGTTATGTTTTTCAAAGTCTGGTGAAGACTCTTGTTCTGAACATATATTGTGGCATGCATGCTTCTGCCCATAGAATCATAGAAATATTTTGATCATGCATTATTTCATTGGTTGCCTCAATGATGGTTCTATTCTTCCTCTTTCTTAAATAGTTTTGACTCCCTCTGAGTCAAGTGGCTCCCTCTAAAGGATAAACATCTTCCTTTGTTGTTAACCTATCTAGAACAAGAAAACAAGAAGAACCAAAATAAGAATATATCCTAAAGGAGAATAATGAGTGCATCTCTAGAATCAAAACAATTTAAGGATTGTTGTCACAACTACAACACCTACATGTATTGTAGAAAACTTTAGAAATATAGGTTAGAGGAATGACAATTACAACAATAAAACCTAGAGTCTTCACTTTGAGTGTGTTGTTCCTCTGAATGTAATGAGATCCCTCTGGATCCATGACCTCAGCAAAAGGTTCCTTCCTCCTGCAATTTCCCTCATGAAAATGATACAAATAATACATATACAAGTGCATACTTGAGGGTGCTGATATGATTTCAGCAATGGCTCCTAGTTGATCTTTGTCCTCTTGAAATTTTCATGAAGGAGGTATGTCACATTGACAAATTTTTGTATCACCCACAATAAGTCTTCCTTTGAAGTCTTGTCTTCCAAAAACTTGAAGTTTCTTGATCCATCAAGCTTAACTTCCATCATAGTTTTGTCCATCATGATTTTAGATTCTTCACAACCCTTTGTCAACTGGGTTAGAAAACCTGACCGCTAGGCTAGGCTAGCACTTTTAGGTTTTGTTGGACTTGTGACTGCCAACAATAAGCCTTTGAAATATGGGATAACACTGGTGGGTAGAAGAGCTCCTTCAATGAGTTGCAAAAACCCTAATTCTAAATTTTCTGCAGAAATTACCGAAACCTTAGAAACCCCGGGGTCAAAAATAAAAAATGCTCGGAATTTCATTCTTAGATTCTCTGGAGTTGATTTGGATGAGTTCATACTCTCATATGCCAAAATTATCCCCAAAATCCAAGTATTAATGGCTGAAACTGAGAAAGAAGGAGGGTCTTACGAAATTTATGGAAACCATAGGAGGGTCGTACGGTTCTGCAAAAAGAGGACGGTTTTCCTTGAAGTTTTGTGCAATGGGTTCTTCAAGACCTATGCTCTGATACCATGTTGATTTTTCAATAATCTAGGCTTAATCATGAATTTCATTCCATTTTAGCATTTTACTTAAACCATAGACAATTTGTTGCAACAACCAAGATCACAAGAAGAAACACCATGCACAAGTACACAAGAAGTATCCTGGGAAACCCTTCTCAACAAGGGAAGAAAACCCAACCAAAATCCTTTTCTATAATATTCAATAGAAATACCTTCACCATTAATAAACCAAGCAGACAAGAGGGTGCTCAAACCCTAGAAGTCTAGTGCCCAAGAGAGGTGCGCACTTTTCCCAAGAAGTTGTACTTGTCAGGCTGCTAAATTAGAGATTTTAAATGACCTGAAACACTAAATTGTCAAACTAGGGTTGGTAAACTTTGAGCTGCTACACTGTATGTGCGGGTAAGGCTCTAATCCCTATCTGAATGCTATCTTTAGAAGAAAACACAAACTCACTCTAAGAACTTGAATCCTAATGACTATCCTGAAACTTAGCATTTCCTATCTAAGTCATCAACAGAAAACAATCCTATGCTTAAATGTTGGTGCTTCTATTTCTATTCAAAAGTGTGATTTCACAAGATTATTCCACCACTACTTTTAATCATCTATCATCACCATTTCTATTTAAGCCACGACAGAAAGAGTATTTCTGAAGATGCATTTAATCTGAACATTAAAAATGAATCTAAATCTGTCTACAGGAAAACAGAGAAACACCCTACTTACCCTACTGGTACCGGAAGCTTCCTCTAATTTAACTGCAATCTAACTATCCTAACTAAGCAGGGTAACTAACTATCTGACAAAGCAAAGTTCATTCCAATTCTAAGTTATGTTCGAATTGAAAACTAGAAACTAATCAAACCTAGTTCATGTTCTAAACCCTACAGGCATCAGTCATGCGTTCAATACTCATCAACATAAAAGATATCAGTATGCGGGAAACGATTCTGTTGAAGAACAATTAAACACGACTCTGAACCAGTTAATCTTTAAACTTTAAGCTATCCTGTATGCAAATTCCAAAACACTGAAATGAACTAAATCTAAGACAGAGTAATGCAGCGAATTGAACCTGTTTGGCAGGCCCAACCAAAAGGTACAAACGCTGTAAGGGGCAACCAAAACTAACTATATCATCTACACAACGACTGTGTATCCTTCACGTTCCATTTACTCAAAGAAACAGCTCAAATCATATGACAGTGAAATAACATAATGCAACAGCAGTTTGTATTCAGAAATGTGTTTCATAACATAACATAATCCAACCGTCCTTAGGAGTGGTCCTCTTGTTATATATATATATATATATCCTACTCCATAACAGTCTAAAGCAAAAATACATAAAAACAAATGGATCCCCGATCCGAAAATAGCTTGGAATCAAGTTTTAAAAATGGTCTTCACATCTTCGTGACACGCAGTGTCATGAAGTGTGAATCATGAAATATTAACGACTCAGTTCTATCATCGTTCCTTCAATCATCATATGAGCGATGACTCCATCTGTCATGTGAATCTCTCTGTCTCCCATTCTGACCATAACGCGTAGATCTTGAGCGGCTTCATTGGTATCTCCACGGGGTACGAGCTGGTACCTGGTACTGGCAAATCCTGTAAATAGAAATAGTACCTAACTCAAGTGACATTAGTTTCAATATCAATTTAAAGCATCAAAATGCATAAAAATAGATTGAAATGTAAAGATACCTTAGGTAGCCCCATTGAGTGGTAGGGAGATGTCAATTATGTCAAAACAAGGCCAAAAGGGGTGGTACTGGGTATAGAAATGGAGGTATTTGGAATATAATATAGGCAAAAACATGATCAAAACTGGAGACAAACATGCCCCCACACTGAATTCTTTGCCTTTCCTCAGGCAACAAAAAGTCAAAGACTGGTAGCAATCAGAGGGTTGCAGCGGCTGCAACCAGCATTTGTAGCCTCTCCTGTTTCTTCAAATTTCTGATTTCTTTCTTGAGGACTCGGTTGATTATAATATGCTTTCTGGCAGTCTTCTGAAGTTGCCTGTTCCTTTTGAAAATACCCTTATTCCTCTGTTTTAACCTTTCAATTTTGGACAAGAGGTGAGTTACCCTGAGTTTCATGAGTTCATTCTCAGTTTTAATATGTCTATCCAATACAGTGTACTCATGTAACTTCTCTTTCAATCTGTTATTCTTGCTTTCTAGTTTTGCCACCATTGGTTTCAAGGATCGACTGGAGGAAATCTCACAGTGGGTTTCAAATGTTTGGTCTTGTCTTGGCTGTGCTTGAGGGCTAGACGCATGAGTAAACTCGTCTGGACTTTGAGTAGGGGTGTGAACTCTATCAGAATTATGATTTGGACTGAGTTCAGGAGTGAACTCATCTGGGCTGCGTTCATAAGTGTCAACTGGATCAAAATTATGATCTGGACTGAGTTCAGGAGTGAACTCATTTGGGCTTCGTTCATAGGTGTCAACTGGACTAGGTTCAGGAGTGGACTCTCTTTGCATCCGAACAGGGGTACCATTTGGTACTTGAATTGACTCATTCTGCACAATTCCTTTGGGCGTAGTAGCCTGTCGATCCGCTTTACAGTTTTTTCAAATGAATTGGGATAGAGTCCAAGTCATTTCAGAGGGCTCTAGAGCCTCCTCGTGACCATCCACACTTTCCAACCTCTCTTGTGGTGGGTAACTGGGCACTGAGTTGTCCATTCCTGACAATATGCTTTTACATTTTCTTTTTGGATTCCTCCTAGGCTTGCCAGTCACCTCTGCCAGTTCCTCCACCTCAATTATGTTCCCAGCAGCTAGGGAAGAACTCGGGATTTCAATGTTTGCCTCTGTAGGTGTGGTGTCCTTCACAGTTTCAGTATTGGTTTCTACTTCGTCATCAATTGGAGATTCTGAATCAGGGTCCCCAACATAGTCTTTGGTCGGGGTTTTAACCCTCTTTTTCCTGGAGTTCAACTTTTTGTGTGGGGGAATAGGCTTCACACTCCTATCTTTAGACTGGGCACAGGCGAGGGTTTTTACAGTGAATAGATCCCAAGTTTCTTGTTTCTTGGACAGTGCAGACTTAATCAATATTTTAACTAGACCAAAATGAAATAGACTTCCTCAAAACTCGTTAGCCTTTTGGACCTGTTCGGCCATCCTTTTTAAACTTTTCAACAAAAAGAAGGGTATGTTCAGCAGAGTACCTGTGAAGTG
>ML811013.1:148023-169357 GCA_009831015.1 Picea engelmannii
CGAAGAAGTGGAAAATGACTAAGTGTTGAGACTTTTCAGACGGACTTATGTAAGAAAGGTTACAAGTCAGTGAGACCATGAGTCCGCAAAGGTAAAAATGGCTAAGTGTTGTGACTTATTATGAGTCTGTGAGTTCATGAGTCCACAAAGGTAAAAAAGACTAAGTGTTGGACTTATTATGTTTTTGTGAGTCCATGATTCCATAAAGGTAAAAAAGACTAATTGTTGGGACTTATTATGAGTTTGTGAGTCTGCGATTCTGCAAAGGTAAAAATGGATAAGTGTTGGACTTATTATGATTATGTGAGTCTATGAGTCTGCAAAGGTAAAAATAGCTAAGTGTTGGACTTGTTATGAGTCCGTAAGTCCGAAGAAAAGGTAAAAATGACTAAGTTTTCATACTTTTTCGAACGGACTTATGAAATAAAAGTTACAAGATTGTGATTATGTGAGTCCACAAGTCCAAAGAAGTAGAAACTGACTAAGTGTTGAGACTTTTCAGACGGACTTATGAAAGAAAAGTTACAAGATTATGAGTCCATGAGTCCGCGAGTTCAAAGAAGTGGAAAATTGATTAAGTGTTGAGACTTTTTGGACGGACTTATGAAAGTAAGAATTATGCTTTTATGAGTCTGCAAGTCCACAAGTCTGTGAGTTCGAATAGATGGAAAAATAATCTAAGTGTTGAAACTTTTTGGGCGAACTTATGAAAGAAAGAATTTTGATATAGTATGGGAACACAATTGTACATAATTTCATGGATCTTGTTAATTATTTTAGCCTAACAAATTTTGTTGGATTCAAATATTGTAAAATTAGAGGTACAGAAAGAAACTTAGTTCTTATATGAGGACTGATGTCATGGAATATGCTCAAGGGTCTTACAGCCATGGGGAAGAGTTCAGAGGTCTGCATATCATCATGGGGAATGTTGAGACAGAGTCAAATGGGAGAAGAGATAGGAAAGAACACGTCACTATGAGAATTTTTCATAGGGAAGTGCATAGTTACAGGGATGATAATGAAAGGATTATGAAGGCTCGGGAAGAAATACTTTGGAGCTTAAATATGTTGCATAAGCAAGTTAACAAAGATTATGGCACCAAGCAATCAACTAGTTCTAGACAAGTATCAGCATCTAGATCCCATAGAAAAAGGGATGATCATGGAAATGATATGCAGTCAAAAATCCTGAGCATGCTCCATCATTCCCCGAGGCATTCCATTAGACAAACTCATGCAAGTTCAAGACTAGGGAGCAACCCAAGTGTGTCTCCTATTCGGAAAAAAAGAAGAAGGCCTATGGAAGACATCTTGTAGGGTGAACTTAGGAAAATAAATCCACCTACTTTCAATGATGAGCACGTGAAAGGAGAAGAGGAAGAGGCTTGTTTGTTGGAAATGAAGAAGTATTTCCAATTGCATGACTACCCATCTCTGGTAGAAACTAGGATTGCCACCTACCACTTGCAAGGAAAGGAAACCATGTGGTGGTATCAACTTAAGCAAGCCAAGAACCTTGATGAGAAGATAATCTCATGGAAGCAAATTAAAGGATATTTCCAAGAGAAATATCTTTATGAGCATTACTATGAGAGAAATATGAAAGAGTTCTTTGAACTCAAGTTGGGAACCATGACAATGGAGGAATATGAGAAGTAGTTCTTTGAATTGTTGAAGTATGTTGACTTCATCAAGGATGAGAAGGTCAAAATACAAAGGTTTATAAGTGGGTTACTCTCCTTTTATAGGGACAAGATTTAGTATGACAACCCCAATACCTTGGAGGAAACCATAAGGAGAGCAAGGCACCTTTATGAGCAAAGAAAAGGAAGGCCAGTGTTCCAAAAGACTTGGAATGATAGGATGAAAGAGAAAAAGGATCAAAGGAAGAAAGGTTTTAAGCCACCCTTTTTCATAAATAACTCCCAAGCAATTCAACAAGGCCAAGTGACCCAAAATGATCAAAAGAATGCAGATTCATTTGGGAAAAGGCCAAGGTAGTAGCATGCTCAATGTTGGGGATGTGGGGGAAATCACTTATCTAAGGACTTCCCTCATAAAGGATAAATAATGAGGAATGTCCATAACATTCAAGAGGTTGAAACACTGGGAGACATGGGATGAATTATGCAAAGTATTTATGTATCCTTGGACAACAAGCAGGAAAAATCTCAATCCCCCATGATTGAAGTGGAAGGTAAGATTGATAACCAACCCATATCAATTTTAATTGATTTCTGAGCTATCCATAGTTACATAAATGCCAACATTGTTGAAATATTCCACTTGCAAAGAATTAATCATAAGAAATCTTGGTTAGTTCAGTTAGCCACGGGGGATAAGAGAAAGATAAATGAGTTGCTTAAAGATTGTCAAATAGACATGAATGGACTCAACATGAACGTATATGTAAACATCATACCATTGGGTTCATATGACTATCTAATTGGCATGGATTGGTTGGAAAAACATCATTTTGTCCTAGACTATTACAACAAGACAATCGCATGTCTTGATAAGGAAGGGCATCAATGCAAGATTCAAGGAATTCCAAGAGTTGTAGCTATTAGAGAGATTTCAGCTATGAAGTTGAAGAAGAGCTTCAGGAAGGGATGTCAGGTGTTTTCACCCCATATGGAGGAGGCAACCAAAGATAAAGTGGCAAGCATTGAATACCATCTGATATTGAGGGATTTTGAAGATGTTTTTAGAGAAATCCCAGGATTACCACCAAAGAGAGACATTGATTTCTCTATCAAATTGGTGCCAGGAGTTGTCATAGTGTCTAAGACACCATACAGAATGAGTACACCAGAATTGAAGGAGTTTCAGATGCATCTTGAAGAGTTGTTAAAAAATGGGTATATACACCTAAGTGTGTCACCTTGGGGAACTCTGGTTCTATTTGTGAAGAAGAAGGATGGAACCTTAAGGCTATGCATTGATTTCAGGAAACTTAATAAGGTTACCATAAAGAATACATGTCCTTTACCCATAATTGATTATTTGTTTGATCAGCTGAAAAGTGAAAGAATATTTTCAAAGATTGACATGAGATCAGGCTATCATCAAGTGAGGATAAGGGAAGAAGACATCAACAAGGCAACATTCAGGACAAGATATGGGCATTATGAGTTCACGGTAGTACCATTTTGACTATCAAATGCCCCAATTTTTTTTATGTGTTTGATGAATGGAGTGTTCGTGAAATACCTGGACAAGTTTGTGATTGTGTTCTTAGATGATATACTTGTCTATTCCAAATAAGAAGAAGAACATGAGAAAAATTTAAGAATGGTGTTGCAAGTTCTCAGAGAACACATATTATATGCTAAGCTAAGTAAGTGTGTCTTTTATCAAAATAAGATTCATTACTTGGGGCATATAATATCAGTAGCAGGGATAGAAGTGGATCCTGAAAAGATAGAGGTCACTAGAGGATGACCAACGCCAAAGAATTTGATAGAGGTCATATCATTCATGGGTCTTGTCAGTTATTACCGAAGATCCATAAAAGTTTTTTCAAAGATTGCAAGTCCAATCACTTCTTTGCAAAATAAGGGTGTGAAATTCGAATGGACTTCCAAATGTGAAGAGATTTTTCAACAGTTGAAAAGAATATTGAAAAGTGCTCCAATATTGAAGATTGCAGATCCAAACGAAGATTTTTTTGTGTTCACTGATGCATGCAAGGAAGGGTTTGGTGGAGTCCTTAGTCAAAAGGATCATGTGGTATGTTGTGAGTCCAAAAAATTAAAAGAACATGAGAGGAATTATGCTACACGTGACTTGGAGTTAGAAGGGATTGTACATGCATTGAAAATGTGGAGGCATTACCTTGTGGGTAATAAATTCAAACTAAGGACAGACCAGTGTGGTCTGAAACATTTATTTGGACAACCAACACTAAATGATAGGAAAACTAGATGGTTGGAATTTCTTAGTGAATAAGACTTTGAAATTAATCACAAAAAGGGAAAGGAAAATCAAGTGGTCGATGCACTCAGCAGGAGAGCTCGTGAAGTGCATATTGTAGCCATTAGCATGTACATGGCATATCTGAAAGACAAAGTTATTGCAACAACAAATTTGGATAAGAATTATTTAAAAATAAAAGAGACATTACAACAAGGAAATTTTAAGCAGAAATTTAATTATTACGAGCTGAAATAAGATGGAATTCTCATGTACAAAGGTAAGGTGTATGTGTTGAATTCCAGTGAGCTGAAAAATGCAGTGTTGAAGAAGATGCATAATGTACCATATGTAGGGAACCCATGATATCATAAGACAATTGTAGTAGTAAGGAGATAACATTTTTTACCAAGAATGAAGGAAGAAGTGGCTAATTACATAGTCAGGTGTCTAGAATGCCAAAAACTAAAGACAAAACATAGACACCCAACAAGTTTTCTACATCCATTTCCCATTCCAGAATGGAAGTGGGAAGTTGTCTTAGTTTATTTTATTACTAAGCTACCCAAAATAGTGAAGCAACATGATTCCATCATGGTGGTGGTGGATAAGTTGAATAAAGAAACGCATTTCATTCCAATAAAGACTACACACAAGGCAACAAAGTTTGCAAAAATTTATATGAGAGAATTTGCTAAGCTACATGGAGTGCCTAAGACAATAGTTTCAAATAGGGATTCAAAGTTTACATCGAATTTTTGAAATGGTTTGTTCCAAGGCTTTGGGACAAATTTGAATCTTAGTACAACTTATCATCTAGATTATGATGGGCAAACAAAAAAGACTAACAGAATAATTGAGGACATGCTTAGAATGTATGTGATGGATCAACCATCGAAGTGGGAAGATTGTATCCATTTAGTTAAATTTTCCTACAATATTGGGTATCATGCCTCATTAAAAATGAGTCCATTTGAGATATTGTATGGCAGGAAATGTAACACCCCAGTGAGTTGGGATAATCTAGCAGACACAGCAGTTGTTGGGATAGAATTGCTAAAAGAAATGGAAGATTGAATGGGAAGGATTAAGAAAAATTTGAAGGCTTCCCAGGATAGAAACAAAAGTTATGTAGACAGGAACAAAGTTTTTAGATATGTTAAAGTGGGAGAACATGTTTTTTTGAAAGTAAAGGCAAAGAGAAGTTTGTTAAGATTAGGAAGCTGCCCAAAATTGGCAGCAAGATATTGTGTTCCTTTTGAAATATTAGAAAAGATAGGGTTAGTTTCATACATGTTAGCTTTTCTTGCATCCATGAGAGTGCATAATGTATTTCATGTATCATTACTTAAAAAGTATGTACCTGATGCTAATCATTTCATTGATTGGAATGTGATCCAGGTGGAGCACGAAGGGGATTTTCGATTGGAATGAGTATGCATCCTGGACCAGAAATTCAGAGTGCTCGGGAACAAATCCATAAGGTTCGTAAAGGTTCAATGGACCTGCTACGATCTTGGATATGCTACATGGGAGCATGAAGAAAACATGCAGGTGGAATACCCACAAATTTTTGACAGTTTTGAAGAAGACAAAATGCGAGACTTCGTTTTGAGCAGCTAGAGTTCTAGAACCACACCTCATAGTCTTGGCCAAATTTGTTGGGGACCTTGATAAATGAATAGCACATTCCTTGGGTTAGCCCTAATAAATGGATGGTACGTACCTTGGGTATCCTTGATAAACGAATGGTGCATTCCTTGAGTCAGGGAGTTGAGAGGAACACAAGATTTTGGTTGGAGCTATTGCCGGAGTTGTTAAATTGTGGAAATTTTATTTCTAAGTATTGTGATGTAAATTTGCATATATGTATATTGCAACATCATGTTCTACTGAGCACTCTTTTATTGACTTAGTCTTTGAGGACACTTGCATGTAAGTGATCCGATTATGGTATATTGTGATTTTGTTTCGATTATGGGTTATATATTATGATGATGATGTATTGTGACTTATTGTTATATTGATGTATATGTATTAGCAGATGCTATTAACAAGTCTTCTTGAGTGTGTGGGACACATGACAGGTTATGGATGTTGATGACATCAATGGACTTCCTTGGACTCTATATTGAGTCAGGGAGTAGATTGTACTTGTTTGAGTATTTCATTTTACGCACATGTGATATATGATTAATTACAATATGATTTATGTATATGGATTATTGACACTATTTTTGTCAGTGGATGTAGGCTTGACAATGCTTGCTAATCCGACTCACATAAGGAGTAAAGGGGTCATGCACATAAGCAAAACATTTGAGGAAGAGGTGTGGTAGGGTCCTTGTCATAGCCTACTAGCACTCTTGCAGTGACTTGAACTGTAGGTTAATGATTACCTAGTTCAAGAGGTACACGATGTTGTGAGGGAAGACTGAGATATTCGCTCACGAGGAAATCTAAGGGCACCCAATAAAGTATAATCCTTATTCCTTAGAAGCCCTTAGTCTCTCACAAGTTCGATTGAATGGAGTGTTGATTCCAAGGGTCGAACAAACTTCCAAAACCAATCAAAGGAGTGTGGCACCCTTGGAGCACGGAGGTGCATCTTGAAGGGCGCGTCATGTAATTAAAACATGATTCAATAAATCTAGGTGGCCTACAAAACATTTAAATGGTTAGACATTGTTAGAATAAAAAAATTAATTAGTCAGTATAATATAAAGCCTAACAAAAGTCTAAGCCTAAGTCTAAGTCTAAAATTTAAATAAATGATTAAATGAACTATGAAATGAGTTAAAAGATTTGATACATCAGTAGGAAGAAGTGCAGGGTTAATGTAGAGGAAAGTACAAATGGGACTCAGCAGGCCCTGAGTGACGTAGGACAAAAGATGTTGCCACGCTCCAGTAGGGGCACACCCCTTCCAAGAATAGGTACAGTGAAGAGAAAAGTTGGTTACACAACGAGTAGGGGAAAGGTCCGACGCAGGGATAAGGGACAGATTGTCATGGTTACACATATCGAGACAGAGAAAAAGGACGAGAAGGACCACCTCTATGGCCAGACCATGATTGCAAGGACGAGCCCGCAACAGGAGAATTTCCATAAGAGGCAAAACACTAGGAATCGAAGCAGTTGGACAAATCACAATAGAAGAAGCTACCATAAAAACAAGGATCCTGCAAGAAGGAACCCCTGGGTAGACAAGAAAAGGAGGAGAAATCATGGAAAGAACTGCCACAAAATATCCAAGATGGTGCGTATGAAGAAAATGTATGTCAAAAGAAACACCCAGATGGATGAAAATCTGATAAGCCATAGGAAAATTTCAAGGATGGAGCAAGCAACCCGAGACACCAAGAACACCTTCAGGCGTTGGTCGAACCAAAGGGTCAAATGACCATCATCAGATGCGAGAAGGAAATCACTGCCAAGCGCAAAGGAAAATCCTGGGAGGAACTAAGACAGGAAGCAGACTGGATAACGAACCCATGGACCACGCAGTCCAAGGAAACACTCTACCACAAGACGGTAGAGATGGACTGGGGAACAAAGATGTTAATAGGAAAAGTGAGCACAGAAAAGAAAGCTGCCAGCCAGAAGGGTAACAAGGCACAAAATAACTTGCTAAAAGAAATCCTGAGTCGCCTCAGCACCCTGGACCCAAGTACAAAGCAATTGCAGATGACCAGAAGAACCAAAAGGAGAAGTTGGAGATAATGGTTGCCCAATTCCACTTATACTTGTGCTACATCCTTCATATGGACATCACACCTATGGATGGGAATGGAGCACTATTCTGGATCAGGAAGACCCACACGGTGGCCCAGAGGGAGGAGAGCAAGGACAAGGCGAAAGATGGAAAGAATAATCTCATAATCCTGGACTAGCGTCGAGTAGAAAATGATCAAGAAATATTACTGGGTCAGTCTTAATTGCTATTTTGGTTTTTTGGTTTTGTTATGGAAAGTTTGTCAAAACTGAATATGACAGTACTGGACCAGTTTCCCAATGTGGTGGTCCAGCCATACCCCTATGATATCTCAAAGAACGCAACTATGAAACCCCTGGGTTGGTTTCCTTTTTGGCAGACCAGGGAGTTCCGATTTTTTGTATATTAGTCTTTCTTAGTAATACAGATACTCACACTCACTTACAAAAAAAAAAAGTTAAAAGATTTGAGATAAATTCAAAATCTAAAAAAAATTGGGAATAAATTTAAAGGGGTGGACAAAATGCACATGTGTGCATGAAATTAATAAAAGGGATTTTTAAAATAGAAATAAATAATAACTTGAGAGAATAGGTGTATACATAGAATAGTATCTTAAGTCAAGCTACCACTAAGTCTAACTAGAAGAAGACTCCTAATCCAACTCTAACTAAAATCTAGTTAGGAAACACTGATTAAATGAGAATTTGGGGAACAAAGGGACATCTAAGAGCGAAAATAGGAACACATTGGGGAATGTGGAGGAAATTGGATTTTTAAATAAAATAAAAAGAGTAATTACTTTTTCAACTTGGGGAGAGTGTGACTAGTTTATGGGTGAATAATACTAATTAAATTAATTAAAAATATAATTAATTATGCATGAGGACATGTGTCATTGGGGATTTTTCTATAAAACAAATGTGGTAGAAGGGAAATGCATGACTTCTACATAGTATTGTTATGATGCCGAAATTTGTATTGGTTGTGTTCTACTTGTGAGAGTTGGGATTTCAAGTTTGAGAAAGAATGGAAGATCTTCCTTGCGACGCAATCTTGGAGCTATTTTTTTTTGGTTTCTTGTTTGTGGCCCTTTTGCAGCTCAGGGGGCTAAGGGGGAAGAAGAGTATCCCTAGTATTGGTTGTGTTATAACCCTATGGTTCATAGGATCAATTGGTGACTGGAAAAGTTTCACTGTTGGTGTGATTTGGTTGTAAATAATATTTCATTTTTGCAAAAAATTTCCAGAGAAAAAAAAAGAGGGCATAAAAGAAAAAGGATAAGGCCCCATGCAATAATAATGACTTGATCCATACAGTTTAATCATGGTCTAGTCTTTTTGAATTTATGTTGATAGGATTAGTGAATAAATATTGGCTAAACTGTTTAATCTTAGCCAAGTAGATAGGCTAGGTAGTGAATAAATTTGATCAAATTGTCTAAACTTGATCAAATAGCCCCAAGGTAGAGTAAATTCTTAGCCCAACAGTCTAATCTGGGATAAATGTGTTAGGTAGGTAGGATAGAACATAGGTTAATTGGTTTTATTTCAATAAAACAAGCCTAAATATGGTCAAAAGTCCTAGTTTTGATGTTGGAATGATGTGTTCTAACCCCTTGGTGATAAAAATGAAAAGAAATAGCACAAATACCCACAAAATGATCCTATCCTAAGTTTCAGCGATGAAATGTGTCGTGCACTCCATGTTTAAAAAGTGCGCCAAGATCCACGAGTGAGTGAATGGCGCCCAAATCGACGGTCGATAGGTGATATCGAACCCCCCCCCAACCATTATACCTTTACTAGAGGGAAGGTTGGGGCCTGAGTTAGTGGTATTCTCGGGTGGGCCCATCCTAACATGTCAACATTATGTTAACTCGAACCCCCTTTGCTTAAATTCGTTTACCGCCTACCCCCCCCTCTGAGTAAACCGCCATACTAGATTCATATACCACTGTCACCTCGTGACATCACACCCCACTACCTGCTGCCTTGTGACATCACACTCAACTTCTTGCCGCTTACAAGTCACGTCTAATAAACCTGCCAGCATACCCCCCTCCACTCACCCGTCACACGTCATGTCCTTTTCACTTATCTTCCAATCATATCCATCCACATCATTTTCGCACAAACCATCACCATCCTTTTGTTTCCACCTCATCTCTGAGATATTCGTTGGCCCTTAAATGTGACTAAACATATCCGTTAAGCCTACAGATTTGTCTCCCGTGCCCAATAGTTACATGTTCTCCCAAATTTAAATCTCGTCTCCACCATTATCACATTTTCACACTTTCCACACACCAGAAGTTCACTTCCCCGCCATTTCCTGTCAGTGACCGAGCCAAAACCAATAACCAGCTAACGTTTTTGTTTCAATTTGCAGGTATCAGTTGAATCGATGGCGCCAAAGTCTAAACATTCATAGGTCGAGGAAAATCCATTCATCCCACCAGCTGTTGACCTCAACCGGATCCCTCTGGTCGACAAGGATTACCTCATTACCGAACCTAAATGTGAGTTTGATTTCGTTGAGCTACATTCATGGTTCAGAGACACCTTCTTAGACTAGAGTGATGAGATTGGACTCTGGGAGTCAAATCTCCCCCTGTATCTGTTTTCCCAAATTCACCATTTCCCTGAATTCACCCTCAAGTGCCAAGCACATTACCTTCCTGACCAGAGAGCTATTGTTTCATCCTTTGGAGAGACCTTGTTCACTATCACTCCCGAGGCCATTGACCAGATGCTACAAATAACCAAAACTGAATCCTGGACTCCTTTTACCCTCGAGATCCTAACCGAATTGTATCAAAAGTTGTCTTTTCCCCAAAGAGCGTAGATTTTTTAACTTTTCCTCTCTGAGAGTGCCCCATTACCCAAAGCAAATCCCCCTTATCAATCGTTTATTTTCTCAGTAAAAGGAAATCAGATTATCTCCTCCCTTTGCAGCCTACTTGGTTACTACTCGGACGAGTGGGTAGATGAGCCAATCTTGGGTTATTTATCTATTTTCTCTACCGAGGAAAACTCCACAGTGCAGTTCGACTACATCAGTTTTCTAGCCAAGAATATTTATGAACAACTGTTCAATTTTCCCACAAAAGGCATGTTTCAATTTTCTTCAATACTGGCATATTTGTTCATATTCTTCCAAACATACAAGTTCTTGTTCTCCATGCAGAAGATAGATCAGAATGGAAAACCACAGCCGGTCACATCCTGGACTTCATTGCTGAGGAAGAATTCATCAGAATTCACTTTCAATCAATTCATAGATCAGTTTTACCATCTTGTGCTTAGCATGCTCAGCGGCAGATAAGAACCAAGGATAAACAAAGAAATACAGTGGATTTTTCATTTCTCAGAACTATCCAAGATCAGAGACTAGTACTTGTACCAAGCCCATACAAAGATCAGTATTTATGGATGTGAGTTGGCCCGTTACAAACTGCCTAGATATTTTACTATGCGGATATTCGCCTTGGAATATATTAGGCAAATGATTAACTTGGATGATATCCATTTTGTAAACTTCAAGAAGAAACAACAATTGAGGATCAAAGGATAGGTAGGACCATTCATCTGTAATAGTCGAGCTGCAGGGGCAATGGCCGATAGGTTTTTGAAGGATAGCAAGCTCAGCACTAGTTTTCCTTGGCACTATGATCCTTGTGGGATCATAGCAGAAACAAGATTAAAGAACAAAATCTCTCCATATGCTCATGTGCCCAAACCAGAGATCGAGAAATTTATGAATCAAATAGAGTGGGAGGTGAACACTCTGGAAGACACTGAACAACAATATCCTCCAACCATTTTGTCAGAGACCACTACTCCACAGATACCAAAGGAGAAAAGACCCAGAAAGGATGCCTTCCCCTCAATTACCGAAGTCTCAGCATAGGCCTTCAAGGTTTACAGGAAAAGGCCCAAGACCAGTCATGCAACTGACAAGTCAAGAGATGAAGAGACCCAGTCAACCATAGTAGTCGAGGGGGGACACTCACCATTGCTCTCAAGTAGCCAACAGATGATGTCCATTTATTTATTCAAAGAAGTATATAGATATCACTTTGACTTCCCAGCCATCTCAAGGGTTTGCAAAACTGAGCATTTTCGAGAAATATTATTTGATTAAGAAGAAGAATAAGATGATGACCAGCAAGACCTACGCTCAATTCTGGAAGCAAACATCCACAACACAACATAGGTTTCTCTCTGCTTTCGGTACGGAAAAGGGGATAATGAACATGGCGTTTATGCAGGCACAAGTGCCCCATCCAAAGGAAATCGCTAATTACAAAAGATCAACATTTGAATTTGACACCAAGGAAGTACATCTAGTTGATCAGATGTATTTACATAGGCAGACAGGAGAAAGGGTTTTCTCAACATTGGCAAACGCTTCCACAACTGCTGCAAAATTACATGTTTCCCTAAATAATGTTCAAACTCAATTAAAGCTGGAGAAAGTGTCTTCTTTTGCAAAAGACAATAGGATCAAGTCTTTTGAAGAGTTGGTACTAAAAATTGAGTATGACCCCTCAAATGTGAAAGTAGTTGAAGAAATGCTAAAGAAAAAGAATGTCGACATAGCATCCTTGAGGAAGCAATTGAAGATGCCAGCTACTGAAGATGCACAGGCCAAAGAGATAGCTGATACAGAAGCCCAAAAAGAAGAAATGCTAAAATTAGTCATGGAACAAAATGCACAGATCAAGGAGATGGAAACAGAGTTGGAAAGGTTGGTAAAGGAAAAGGAACAGACAGAACCCATGGAGGTCATTCCACTGAGTGCAGTTCCCCTCACAGGAGTGAGCACAGTGAAAGCATCAGAAACTGCCACAGCAGAACTTCCATCAGCTGCCTCAGTAACAGTTCTAGAGACATCTGAAACTCTAGCAAATTCAATGGAGGAAATGAATTTACAAGGAGCAGAAATTAAAAAATTGCAGCAAGATATGGAGCATCTCTAGAAACTTAATTCTTCTTTCCAGGCCAGTTACAACACTGAGAGGCACACATCAGAAAAATTGAAGCGAGAGATACAACAGCTGCAAAAACAAACAGTTGTGGGTAGAACACTAGCATAAGACAAGGAGAACATTTGGATGGATATCTCAAAATCCATGACAAAAATCTAGCCTCTCATGCAAATCATGTTTGAGCAGCACGAATTGGTGTTAAGGAGCAAGTAGGCCATCGATAGGATCAAGGGAGAGTTGGGAGAAATTCCCACAGAAGCAAATGAAATCTTCAAGTTTTTAAATTCAAAGACTAAGGATGAGCTCGAAAGTCTAAAAATTGAGGATATGACTGAGACTATCCTCAAAGTCAAGAAGGTCCTAACGAAAAGAGGAATAATGTTGCAATTGGAAGAGAGAGCCCAAAACATGGATATCAGAGTTCAGAGATTCTTCACCAAGATTGATGCTTTGCAGAAGAAAGGCCTTCCCGGTTTGTTGGTTTTAAATGACAAACTGATGACTCTGTCTGACTACAAGCAAAAGATTTCCATGGTGGCAAAGGAAAGCTCCAAGTTTTCAGGGATACATGGTAGCATAACAGGTAAATCATTTTTAGAGACTCTGCAACTGGACCTTAGCATCCAACATGAAATCAAGTATATTTTCATCACCAAACTAACTTTTGCAATATACACAGAAATGGACGAAGTGTATCGAAGACTACTCAAAGTCACCATTCCCAGTCAGCAAAGATGGGAGGATCTGTGCACTTTGATATAATAAAGGATGAGGTGTACAAACTGAGTCAGCATGTGGAGCAATCAAAGTCAATCGAATGACTCCCCAACGGCCTTCCCCAAAATGAGCATGAAGAATCCGACAGATCATTAGCAGCTCCTACAATTTTGTATTATGTTATCTAGTTAGTTAGCTTTGGATTTTGACACGTCCTGATCATTAATGACAGGATCGTATGTAATTTTTCTTATAAATACTTCAATTTTCGAAGTAGTCAGGGTTGATCTTTACGCCCAAGAAAGCTGTAAGAACTGTAATTTTTCTCAAGAGATCTACCAGTAATAAAAGGACTTTTCACAGGATTCCTGCCTGTTAACTATTGGTGATGTTGGATCCTCTTCATTGAATGGTTTTTTCTGTCTTCATAATCATTTATGTTTTCTACATCTGATCATTTAAAAGAATTTAAAGTGCAGAATTTATTTTTGTATACTTTGTTTCTGGCTTTTAAAGATCTAAGTGTTTATCTTCTGATGTTATGATAGAGAAATTCTTAAATGCTTCTTTATTCTAACTGATTATCTCATGTTTTCTACTAATCCATCATTTTATTCTAAAGGATCTGACAGTTACATTATCTTGCCCTGTGAAAACACCTTATAAAATATGTTCTTTGGTCTCAAACTTTATAAAACAGACCCCATAGCCCAATGGATGCGTAAGCAATATTTCAACTATTTTTATAAAACAAACAAAACAGTCTTATTTATTTAACTAGCCTAATATCTAAACCTGAAACGAAGTTAAATTTTACAGAGAGGTCCCTCTTTGAAACTGGCAGGGCTAGATCCTAGTTTTGAAGTGGTTGGATAAAGTTACCTCTGATAAATTTATTCTAACTCCCGACAACCTCTGGAAATTTACAGAGCGATACATAGTGGCGACCATACTGGGGAACTGAACAAACTTTCTATCCTACGATTTCTTCCCCCGGCTAAAGAAAAATTATTTCTGAACGAATCATAAAATCTAATCTTATAAAGAGATAATGTTTAGAGGTTGTTAAAGTTTGTATATAATCAGTTTTAAAATTTCTTAAAAAAAAATTATAATTCTTGCTCCTAAAAGAGTTTTCACTAGATCTCATCCAGATCTAGAACCCGCAACTACAATAAACAATCCCGAAAAATTACTCAGAAAGAAAAACGTTGCAGAAGGTTCCGGGAACCACAGTCCTCTTCATAGGTCCCCTTCTCTCCCAGAGAAGTTGGTTTCCCTTCAGGATCTCGAGTTTGACATATCTTTTGAACAAATCCTTTTTAGAACAAAATCCAACAGCTTTGTAAGTAAAACAGTTTTGTATCAAACCATCCTACAACCCAGGACCCTTGAAATACTTTCTCCCAGGGTAGACGTTGATCAACGATTTCTCCAGGAATTTTACAAGTTAGAAGATCTAGTAGAAAATATTTATCAAGCCTTAGACAAATCCCACTTTCAATAGTGAGTCGAACATTTTGCCTTGATTATTGCAATAGCTTCTGCTAAACCTAAACCAACTCACTGTGTTCCTCCTAGCCCTTCATCTTCCACAGCTTCTATCACTTCCCCTCCAATCACACAGGTTGTTGTCCAGCCTCCTCCACCAATCATGGCAGCAAGATATACTCAATTAGTGTTAGTCGCTCCTTTACATGCCATGCCTCGGGACTATCAAACTAGACTTCCTCAGTTTGATGGTACTGGTTCTTTGAATGCACAACAACATGTTGACAAAATGAATGATTATTTTGATTTGCAGCAAGTCGATGAGGCAGACATCCATATGAGACTTTTTGCATAGATTCTGACCGGGGATGTTAAAAACTGGTTCAAATATTTGTGTCCTGCTTCGGTAGTAGACCTTGTTGCTTTCCAACGAATTTTTCTTGACAGATGGGAGGTAAAGAAAAATCCTCTACATATCTTATCAAAATATGAGAATATTAGAGGGAACCAAGGAGAGACAGTGCAAGATTACTACACTCATTTCAAAAATATGTACAATACAATTCCATTTGATATCAAACCACCTCAAGGTTTGGAATTAATAAAATTCCCCGATGGATTTGATGCTGACATGTCATATCAGCTAAGGGAAAGGAATTATGCTACTCTGGAAGACATGCAGAAAAGTGTTATAAGCGTGGAATAAAATCTTTTAGCCAGAAGAGCCAGGCAGAGAATAGAAAGAAGGGTCACGATTAAGGAAGAGCCTTCCACCTCCTCTTCAGATGCCAAACTAGATTCCCTAACCAGAGAAATGGAGATAATGAAGGAGAGACTTAGAATAGCTGACAGAAATCCACCCAAGGAAAACCAAGCTGCTCCTCAGATTCAGAATCTGAACTTCAGAAGAAATCCCACCCAAATCAAGCAAAGAGATCCTAGAGATCAAAGAGAACAGAGGGGTCCTGATCAACATATCAGACCACTCCTCCAAAAAAATTACACTGATGAAGGTGAGGAGATAATCGAAGAGTTGGACAATACTCATATAAACCTCATGGGCATTCACGATGATGAATCCATTTTTCTTACTCAGGAAGAGCACGAGATTTTTCTCCTTTCACAAATAGAGGTAACTGACGAAGAAGAGGAAACAAAGCAGCAGGCCTTTGAAAATGCTATAATGGAGGTCCATAGGTAGTATAACCTGAGAATCAAGAAGGCAAATGATAACCCTCCAAAGAAGGTTGTTGAAACAAAGAAGGCTACCGAAATGAAGAGAATAGTCGAAACCAATAAGACTTTGGAAACCTCTCCCAGGAAAGTACCTAAGAGGAATAATGTTGAATCTCCTGCAAAAAGAAACCGTGAAATTTTACAAAGAGAAAATTAGACTGAAGTTTCGTCAGCTAGTCAACCAAGTGCTCCTGCCCATAGAACTCTGATGGATAGACTTGAAGGGAAGAGCCTAAGAAAAGATTCCACTACTTTCAGCCTTGAAGGGGAACTAGCTAAACTGAAGATTCACATTCCCCTCTCCGAGTTGATGAGCAAGAATGCTTACAGGTTGCAAGTGATTAAAGATTTAAGCATCGAACTAGAGATAGGTATGAAGACCTTGAATTTCGGATCAAAAAATTATTCGGACACAGTAAATCTTGTTGATGATCAACCAGAGCTCATGTTTGGTCCTAAAGTTGATGGTCAAAGCGATAATGATGTCGTTGCCCCTTTTTACATCAGCCTGAATATCCATGATTTGATATTACACAACGCTATGTTGGATTTGGGAACCTCTCACAACCTGATGCCCAAAGTTGTGATGGAAAAGTTGGTACTTGATGTCACCAGACCCTACAAGGATTTTCATTCTTTTGACTCTAGCAAGGAAAATGTATAGGGATAATTAAAGATTTATGCATCACCCTAGCTCAAATCCCAACAAAGAGGATGGTGATGGATATCGTAGTTGCAAACATTCCCCCAAAATACGGTATGCTACTATCAAGATCCTGGGGAGCTAAGCTGAAAGGAACCATACAGCTAGATATGTCCTATGCCACCATCTCGGTATTTGGACAACAGAGAAGACAGTACAGAGAAATGTTGATGAAGTATATGGTCAGCAGTCAGGAAAATCCACACAACTACCCATTATACTCTGCACACTCTAATCTGGATTCTTTCATTCTGTACAATGATGGTGACTTGGAAGAAAAAATCGCTCAGTTGGAAGATGATACACTTGATTCAAAATAAGATAAAGCAATCACTGAGGTAAGAAATAATGAAACTGTGGAAAGTGAGGAACTGCCAGTAGACTTTTGGAGCATGGATTTTGATGGAGCCGTGAGAAAGGAGGGAGATGGAGCTGGAGTTTGGTTGCATAATCACATATCAAGGTATTCAGAGAGTCATTCTTACAAACTGAATTTCCAATGCACTAACAACATATTTGAGTACGAAGCTTTGATGCTAGGCCTTAAACAACTGAAGAAGGTTGGTGCCAAACAGATTATTGTAAGGGGTGATTCTGAATTGATTATTAAGAAAATTAAAGGTGAGTATGAATCTAAACATCCCAGGCTTAAAGCCTACAGGAATGTTGTTTTGGATGCCCTTCAATGTTTCACTGAAATCAACTTGCAGGTAATGCCCAGGGGACAAAACATACTTGTAGATGGGTTGGCTACATCAACAACTACATGAAAAAACCCTTTCCCTCCCACTTGAAAATACACAGTGGAGGTGAAGTGCAGACCGACCATTCCAAACAACATCAGATACTGGCAGGTATTTGGGAATTACAATCAAATTGAATACTTTCTACAGTTTAAGAATGATTTTGAATGTACAAATATATATTTAGAGACTGATGATGATGATGTAAATAAATATGTTTTTGAAAATGGTAGTGTAAATAAAGTAGACTTAGATGAATTGAAAGAAAATGAGGTAGATTCTGGTATTTTACAATTGAAAAATAATTTGTTACCTAGAGGTTTAGTTCCACTAGAAGACTCGTTTGATTTTAACGATGTAGCGAAAAAACAAAAAATTGAAGCTAGTGGTAAAGAGTTCGAAGAGTGTAACATAGGAACAGAAGAAAAACCCAAGATGATAAAACTTTCCAAATCTCTACCCCTTGGGAAAAAATGCAAATACATTGAACTATTTAAGGAATATGTAGATGTGTTTGCTTGGGGTTATGAGGACTTAAAATCTTATGACACAAGTATCATACAATATCGGATCCCAATAAAAGAGGAACACAAACCTTTCAGACAGAAACTTAGGAGAATCAATCCCAAGTTGCTTCCCCTGGTAGAAAAGGAAATTAAAAAAATGTATAATGCCAAAATTATAGTTCCCTTGAGATTTTCCAAATGGGTTTCTAACCTGGTTCCTACCAGGAAGAAAACTGGTGAAATCAGGCTTTGCATTGATTTCAGAAATCTGAACAAGGTTTCCCTCAAAGACAATTACCCTTTTCCTAAGATGGACCACATCTTACAAAAAGTAGTTGGGGCCAGTAGGATCTCCTTACTAAACGGTTTCTCAGGTTATAACTAGGTTCTTGTTCACCCAGATGATCAAGAGAAAACAACTTTTACCACACCTTGGGTAACCTTCATGTATGTGAAGATGCCCTTTGGTTTGATGAACGTTGGTGCCACTTTCCAAAGAGAAATGGATATTTATTTTGTGGATGAACTTGGGATATTTATAGTCATATATCTGGATGATGTGACTGTCTACTCCAAATATGACGAGGAACACTTGCAACACCTTAGACGTGTGTTTGAGAAGTGCATAAATTTTGGGATTTCATTGAATCTGAAGAAAAGCCTTTTCGGTTTAGAGGAAGGAAAGTTGTTGGGACACATAATATCTAAAGATGGAATTAAAATAGATCCCAGGAGGATAGAAGCCATCCAGAAGGTGGAACACCCTAGGAACATCAAAGAGCTACAATCATTCATTAGAAAAATAAATTTCCTCGGAAGATTCATACCCAACTTTGTCGAACTTCTTAGGAACATCTCAAATATGTTGAAAAAAGACATAAAAAGCAGATGGAACACTGAGTCCAAATAGTCATTTGAGCAGGTGAAACATGCACTCACCCGAGCCCCAGTTTTGATCAACTCAAATTACACCAAAGACTTTTTCCTTTTCTCTTTTGCATCTGAAAACACCATCGTGGCAGTACTATTGTAGAAAAACAGTGAAGGATATGAACAACCCATAGCCTTTTTCAGAAAATATTTGAGAGATGTTGCGTTGAATTATAATATAATGGAGAAACAAGCTTTTGCTCTGGTAAAAGGCATAAAGGATTTTAGAGTCTATATTCTCCATTCTCACATAATTTCTTATGTTCCAAACGCATTGATAAAGGATATCCTGACTCGGGATAATCCAGATGGTAGGAGAGGAAAGTGGATTGTGGTTATTCTGGAATATGACATTGAAATAAAACCCACTAAACTGATCAAAGATCAGGGTTTGGCCAAACTAATTGCTGACTCTAATTTTCATGCTCTAAACATTAATTTTTTGGATGCAGTTGACGAGCAGGAAGAGCAGGTGAATCCAAATGTTAAAGAGGTATTCTTGAACTCTCCTTGGTACGCAGACCTCATTTTTGTACTTCATAACTTACAAGCTCCTCCTGGTCTGACTAAGACCAAAGCTAGATTTATTAAACTGAAAGCATTGAAATTTTGTATTCTAGAAGGTAACCTTTATTAGAAATGTCTTGGTGGTATATTGCTTAATTTTCTATTGAAAGACGAAGCTGACAAGGTTCTGCAGGATTTCCATGCAGGAGACTGTGGTGGACATCTGAGCTAGAAGAATACAACTAACAAGATTCTCAGAGCTGGTTTTTACTGGCCCACATTGTTTGCTAATGTACATCAAAAAGTCACCTCATGCCATAAATGCCAAGTTTTCGAAGGTAAAAAGAAGCTCATGCCTTTGCCCCTGAAACCCATCACAGTTGAAGCTCCTTTCCAATAATGGGGCCTAGATTTTATTGGAGAGATACACCCTCCTTATTCGGGCCAACACAGGTGGATTCTCACTGCCACAGACTATTTCACAAAGTGGATCGAAGTTGTACCATGCAGGCAAGCCACTGACTCTATTATCATTAAATTTTTGGAAAATAACATCTTGTCTCATTTTGGATGCCCCGAGAAAATTATAGTTGACAATGCGGCGGCCTTCAAATCCAAAAAGCTTATAGATTTTTGTAACCAGTACCACATTACTTTAGGACACTCCATAGCTTATTACCCTCAGGGAAATGGGCTAGATGAGTCCTCAAATAAAATTCTAGTGAACATCCTCAGGAAAATATTACAAGAAAATAATAAATCATGGCATAATAAGTTGGTTTTTGCACTCTGGGCTAACAGAATAAGCACCAAAAGATCAATTGGCATGTCTCTATACCAATTGGTGTATGGTACTGAAGCATTTTTTCCCATTTCCTTGGGAGTCCCTGTTATGAAACTGTTGCAAGAAGCGCAAGCAGAGCCAAATGATGTCCAGAAGAGAATAAATCAAATGATTCACTTAATGAAATCCATAGAAGAAGTATACAACAAGACTCAGGTTATCCAGGAGAACATCAAAAATATTTTTGATAGAAGAACTAAAGAAGATGATTTCAAGTTGGGTGATTTAGTGTTGAAATGGGATTCCAGGAATGAGGATAAGGGTAAACATGGAAAGTTTGATAGATTATGGAAAGGCCCTTACATCATTAAAGCATTCAGAGGAAATAACGATTTTTTTCTCAAAGATAGCGATGGAACAAACCTTCCAGGTAGACCTGTGAATGGCAGGATGCCGAAGCATTACTTTCCACCCCAATAGAGATCTCATAAATCCATTTCCACTATACATACTATTCCTTTACATTTAGGTTGTGTGCAAGTGTTATTCATCAGACGGTTGAAGCCCACAGAGAAGGCCCTAAGCCACTGACTAGTGCCACCAAGTTCTCAAAATAAAAACAAATCAGATAGTAGAAATAAGCAATGGTGAAAACCTTTGCTGACAGCAAGAAGCAGGTTCTTGGCACCTCGCAAGGAGAGCACCATCCCCAGGTGGAGCCACCGTTATAACCCTATGATTCATAGGATCAATTGGTGACTGGAAAATTTTCACTCTTGGTTTGATTTGGTTGTAAATAATATTTCGTTTTTGCAATTTTTTTCCAGAAAAAATAAATAAATAAAAAATAAAAATAAAAAAATAAAATGAAAGAAAAAGAAAGAAACAAAAGAGGGCATAAAATAAAAAGGATAAGGCCGCAGGCAATAATAATGACTTGATCCAAACAGTTTAATCATGGTCTAGTCTTTTTGAATTTATGTTGATAGGATTAGTGAATAAAGCTTGGCTAAACTGTTTAATCTTAGCCAAGTAGATAGGCTAGGTAGTGAATAAATTTGATCAAACTATCTAAACTTGATCAAATAGCC
>ML811014.1:17142-41936 GCA_009831015.1 Picea engelmannii
TAAGACCAAATCCATCATAACCTTGATAGGACCAAATGTAACCAGTTAATCTTCATGCTCAAAGGCTTAATAATCAAACAGATCCAAATGCGCAATCAAGGTAAGAGTAAGCCAAAGGACATAAGTTTGAAAGAAATCTTTTGCAGTCATGTGATAAACCAATGGTCAAGTGTCTTTCAGAAAAATCAATAAAAGACGACGATAGTCCAAACGATGAAAGCGGTATTTTCACACTTTCAGTTGTGAAAATTGAATCGAAACCAAATTGCAATAGTCGCAAAAATGAAACAAATTTCTAGGAGCACAATGCGACGATGATTTGTCGTTGATGAGACAAGGGGTGTAGGCAGCTTTTTTTTAAGGTAATTAATTAAAAATGAATTGGCTGCCAACAATTTTACAGTTTCATCTTATTTCCTTATTGAATAGAAAACCAGTTTTATTGTATCTCTGTTATTCTGTGTTAAGCATCTGTTAATAATATATAGTCATTCTATTCTTCTCATAAAATCTGGATCAGTGGTATCAGAGTGGTATTCTCCTTGTTGTCTTAATGCATGTCCCCAATGACGTCAGAGTACAAATAATTGGGTCTCGAGATTGTTTCTCTTGAGGACCAAAGCTCTCGCACACCCAAGCGACCTCTCATGGTAGTAGAAAAGAAAGATGATAGGACGAGAGATGTTTTAAAAATGTTTCTTGAGGAAGCCCTCATGTAATAGAGGAACAATATGACAGATAGTTTCGCGCAAATCCTTCGGCAACTACCAATAGGCGACGCATCTTCTTCGAGCGAAGGCGCCGCCCCCTTCAAGGTACACATAAACTTTGATATTCCTGTATTTGAAGGTCAGATAGATGAAAATGGTTTAGACAAGTGGTTGAATATACTAGAAGGTTATTTTTTTGTCCATAACTTTTCGAATAGAGAAAATATTACTTTTGTGCTCCTCAAAGTTGTTCTCCATGTCAAAGATTAGTGGGAAACTTTCTATGAGCAAAAGGAAACAGAGGAACCCTCGTTATTTACAGTCATGACCACCTGGGAATCCTTCAAGGATGCTATTAAGGAAAAATACTACCCTGTTGGAAGTTATGACGACTTGTATACCAAATGGACCACTATGCGGCAAGAAAGAGACTAAGTAGTGCAAGAGTTCACAAATATCTTCCATACCTGGCGCACCAAGATGGATATCAAATATTCAGAGCAACATCGCATGCTCAAGTATCGTGGTGCTATGCATATATACATCCAGACCGAAATGGAATTTCTGGACATCTCATCCTTGGGCGCAACATACCGATATGTCATCAAAATCAAGCAGACGCTCAAACCAAAGACGCAACAATTTGGGCCCAGTAACACCTCACAGCAAAAGCCAGGAAATGGAGGCCCCAACCCACATAACAAAGGACAGAGAAAATATGGGCAGTATCAAGACAACCAGTCGAAGCTGCAAGAAAAGAAGGACGATGAAAAGACAAATAAAGATATCGAGAAGTGGTGCAAATTCCATAAGAGCCCTTGGCATAACATTGTTGACTATTGCTCAAAGAATTTGTTGGTGGAAGAAGTGAAAGCCTTTGAATCGGATGCGGTTTCTAACTTTGAGTCAGAACTAGAAATGGGAAGACAGATCATTGATGCAGAACCCAATGCCACCATTGTTACCAACAAGCTCCATCCTGATGAACCAGACAAGCCAGAAGAACCTCATTCACATATATGGGTAAAAGGCACCCCGCTGCACTTCATCGTTGATAGCGATATCCAGAAGAACCTCATTTCAGTAGAGGTTGTCAAGTGGCTGGCCCTACTGACAACATTGTACCCACAACCCTACAACATTGGATGGCTCCGCCAAGGAAGTGATCTCTGCGTCAGCCAACAATGTCGAATTTCGTACGACATGAATCCCTTCAAAGACGAGGTATTGTGTGATGTTTCTCCTCTCGAAGTTTGTGATGTTCTTTTGGGCCAACCTTATTTATGGAAACTTCATGTTGTATACGAGTCTAGGCCTCATAGTGTTATTATTACTTTGAATAGGAAATTGTACAGGATACCCGAGGCAGTCCCACCTAGTTCTATTTCCTTGATCTCTAACAAGCAATGAAAGAAGGTCATCTCTCAGAAGGGGAATTTTTTCTTCTTCAGGATTTTCTCTCGAAATGAACGAAAGATCACAACCACATCCAGGGTCTGTATGACCGACCTCTCTACATAGCAGAAGCAAGTAGATCAGGTCATCGAAGAATACTCAGATATCTTCTCCTCACCTACTAGGGTACCTCTGCACTGTCAGGTCAAGCACCCCATTGATATGACCCACGATGCACCACTTCCCAATGGGCCAGTCTATAGCCACTCTATATTAGAGAATGAGGAGATCAAGAGACATATCCAAGAATTGGGCCACAAGGGGCACATCTGTCCCTACTCATCACCTTGTGGGAGCCCAATCATGTTGGTATAGAAGAAAGATGGAACCTGGCGACTCTGCATTGATTATTGGGCCCTGAATAAAATAACAGTTAGAAATCGGTACCCAATTCCCTGAATTGATGACCTCCTTGATCAACTGATGGGGCCCAAATACTTTAGTAAGATTCATATGAAGTCTGGCTACCACCATGTCCCGATAGAACAGACGGATGTATGGAAGATCACCTTCAAGTCAAAGGAAGGCCTTTTTGAATGGTTGGTCATGCCCTCTCGTTTGAAAAATTCTCCAACCACTTTCATGAGGATGATGGAGGATATATTGCAACCATTCACTAATACTTTTGTAGTGGTGTATCTAGATAAAATTATCATTTACATCAAGTCTTGGGCAGAACACTTGCAACATATTTAGCAGGTTCTGCACACCCTGCAGCAACACAAGCTATACGTCAACTTGGGAAAATGCTCCTTTGGCATGGACAAGGTTCATTACCTGGGCTACATCATTTATCATCATGGTGTACATGTGGATACATCCAAGATCCAAGTCATACATGTCTAGCCAGCCCCAACCACACTCACTAAGCTTCAGAGCTTCTTGGGCCTTACCAATTTCTACCGTAGGTTCATGTTGGGATTCTCCTATATTGCATGGGCACTCAGCCAAATAACCATGGGTGGTGGTAAGGAAAAAATTGTGTGGGGCCAGTCCCAACAACAAGCGTTCGATGATTTGAAGCAACGCTTGTGCTCAACCCTAGTAATTTCACTACCATAAATGCAACATCCCTTTGATATTGAGATAGATCCTTCAGACTATGTTGTGGGAACCATTCTCACCCAGCACGGCCACCCCGTGGCCTATCATAGTGAGACACTATCATATGTTGTCCATAAGTACCCTAGTTATGACAAATAAATTTACTCCATTGTGCAAGCCTGCCGCCAGTGGAGATATTAGATTCTTGGGAAAGAGACAGTGATCCACATTGATCATAAGCCACTACAGTTCATGCAGATAGAAGGAAAATTACAAAATGACTGCCATCAAAGGTGGTCCACATACTTACAAAAATTCCACCTCAACATCAAGTATAAAACAGGAAGCATGAATCGCGTCATTGATTGCCTCAGTAGACCACCGGTCACGACACTCACCACGGTGCTAGACTCTTGCGGCCATGAGACCTCTGGATGGCCCCAACTCTATGAGACAGACTCAGACATCACCACCACCTACCAAATGTTGGGTGAAAACTCAGTTGTTAATAATTTCCATATTCAGGATGGGTTGTTGTGTCGTATAGGCCATATCTGTGTTCCATCAAGTGAGCGAGCGAAGCTAATCTGGGAATCCCAGTACAGTCGGGTGGAAGGACACTTCAACGTCAAAACGATTGTGGAGATGCTACATAAACATTTCTATTGGCCGAAACTTCAACAAGAGGTCAACAAGTATATCAGGTCCTGCACCGCCTGCTTTATTTCCAAACCGACCACTAAGAAACAGGGCTTGTACACCCCTCTTCCTCCTCCTGACAAGCCATGGGAATCCATCTCAATGGACTACATGTCGAGCCTCTTATCCACCAAGCGAGGAAACGACTCTGTTTTCATGGTTGTTGATATCTTTTCTAAGATGGTGATTCTGGTTGCCTGCAAGAAGAGCATCACAGCAGAAGCCACTGCCAAGCTCTTCTTTGAACGATTCTAGATACATTTTGGAATCCCACAAACTATTGCCTCATATCGGGACAGATGATTTCTCAACACATTCTTGTTGAGCCTCTAGTCACTGCTGGACACCAAGATCACCAAATCCATGACCTTCCACCCTTAGACAGATGGCCAAACCGAGGTCGTAAATCGAATGATCATGCATATCCTGCACATGTATAATTCCAAGAACCCTCGCACATGGTATGAGAGTCTTCCCTATGTCTAGTACAGATGCAACCAAGTGTTGCATAGCTCAACTGGCCACAACCCCTTTCAAGTTGGGTTGGGATTCCAACCATTGGGTCCCATAGATGTTGCACTTCCCTTGTAGTCACCTCAGCCGACTCATCTCCTGCTCCAACTAAAGCTAACAAAGCCACCTGGTTCATTGAGAGGATCCAACACATCTACCAATAGGTTTGGGATATCCTACAGAAATCCAATGACAAGTACAGGCAGTTCCATGATCAACATTGGTTGCCACATAAGTTTCAGGTGGGCGACAAAGTTTGGTTGTAATTGCAGAAAGAACGCCTTACAGGACCCCATCGGAAGCTTCACCCACTTGGTTATGGGTCATACACCATCACCAAGGCTATGGGGGATAATTCTTTTGAGCTCAACTTTCCTCCTTTCCTTGGCCTACACCCAGTGGTCAACGTGGACCTCCTTTGGCCTTATTTCCCACCATTATTGGACACCTCAGACATAGCAGAACAAATGACACCAACAGAGCTCAACCTAGACTGCATACAACAGACATCTAATTATCATATTGTGGACACACATATCAAGGGCACTCGATAGCAAAGGATCTACCTTTATCGAGTCATCAAAATAGGGAAGCTCCTGTACCAAGGCAAGTGGCTCACCTGGGGCCAAATTCAACAAACATTTCCTCATGTAATGGGGGAAATCAACGTAATGAAGACCATTGCTTCCTAAGGAGGGAGGATTGATCAAGGTGGATATTGGTTGCCACCCACCTTTTCCAGCTGGTTCAAAACAACTTTCTGGCAATTTTGGTAATTTACTATTTTTAGCAGTTTTTTGGGTCCTGAACTTCCGGAGTCGTTTTGAGGCCCTAAACGATGTTTTTTTGGGTATATTCCAGTCAAAAAATGTCATCATGAAATTTTTTCTTAAATAGTTGTACTCCTTAGATAGATCCTTCCAACGGGTTATCGTACACCTAGAACAGAGATCATATGCAAACATTACGACCTCAGGAAGTTGATGCACTAACTTACCCAAACGAGGCCCACATGACTTTTGGTGCTTCATCTCCTAGGGTTAGATTTTTGGATGTCTAGGGTTTTTGACACTATTGTTTATTTTAAAAAGGCCTTCAAAGCCTCATTTTAATCATGTTCTTGTGAATGAGAGCAACTATCACATATCTTCTCAGAGATAACTCGCCACCATTCCAACAAGCTTGTTTTCCACTGCATTTTACAGTTTCAGCTTATTTCCTTGTTGAATAGAAAAACAGTTTTACTATATCTTTGTTATTTTGTGTTAAGAATTTGTTAATAATATGTAGTCATTTCAGTCTTCTCATAAAATATGGATTAGTCATGGCATGGAAAGTCAAGGCAAGGCATGGCATCGAAATTCAAGGCAAGCCAAGGAATGGCATGACAAGACAAGTCATGGTATGGCATGGAAAGACAAGGCAAGGCAGGTAAAGGAATTGCATGGAAACACAAGGAATGTCATGGAATGGCATGGAAAGGCATGGCATGGCATGGAAAGGCATGGCATGGCATGGCATGGCAAGGCATGGCTCGGAAAGGCATGTATTGGAAATCCAAGGCATGTCATGGAAAGGAAATGAAAGGCATGAAATGGAATGGCAAGGCATGGCATGGAAAGAAAATAAAATGCATGGAAAGACATGGCAAATAATGGAAAGTAAGGGCATGGAATGACATGGTATGGCATAGCAAGGCAAGGCATGGCATGGCATGGAATGAAAAGGTAAGGCATGGCATGGATTGAAAAGGTAAGGCATGGAATGACATACCATGGCAAGGCAAGGAAAGGCATGCCATGGAAAGGAAAGACATGGCATGGAAAGGAAAGGTAAGGAAAGACATGTAAAGGCAAAGCATGGAATGGAAAGGGAAGGGAAGGCATGGAAAGACATGGCATGGAATGACATGGAAATAAAAGGCATGGCTTGGCAAGGAAAAGAAATCCATGGAAAGGAAATTCATGGCATGGAAGGGAAAGGAAATACATGGCATGGAAAGACAAGGAAAGGAAATGCATGGTAAGGCAAGGAAAGACATGGCATGGCATGACATGGAAAGGAAAGGAATGGATTGGCAAGGAGAGAAAATCCATGGAAAGTAAATGCATGGCGTGGAAGGGAAAGGAAATGCATGGCATGGAAGGGAAAGGAAATACATGGCATGGAAAGACAAGGCAAGACATCACATGTTAAGGCAAGGCATGACAATGCAAGGGAAGGAAAGGCATGGTATGGTATGGCATGGCATGGCAAGGCATGGATTGGCAAGGAAGGGCAAGGAATGACAAGGGAAGGAAAGGAATGACATGGAAATACATGGTATGACATGTAAAGGAAAGGAAATGAAAGGTGTGGAATGACATGGCATGGAAAGGAAAGGAATGGCATCGAAATGCATGGAATGGAAAGCGAAGGCATGTCAATGCATGGAATGGAAATGCATGGAATGGAATGGCATGGAAATTCAATACATTGGAAGGAATGATATGGAAAGGCAAGACATGGCATGGAATGGAATGGCATGGAAAGGAAAGGTAAGGAATGGTAGGGCATGACATGGCAAGGAAAGGTAAGGCATGGTAGGGCATGGAAAGGAAAGGAATGGCTTGGGAAGGAAAGACATGGAAAGAAAAGGCAAGGCATGGCATGGCATGTCAAGGTAAGGCAACACAAGGAATGTCATGGTATGACATGAAAAGGAAATACATGGCATGGTAAGGCATCGCATGGAAAGGCATGGTAGGGCATGACATGTCATGGCATGGAAAGGAACGGATTGGCTTTGCATGGAAAGTCCTGGAAAGACAAGTCAAGGCATGGCATGGTATAGCATGACAAGGCAAGGAAAGAAATGGAATGGTATGGCATGGAAAGGCAAGGCATGGAAATGAAAGGCATGGCATGACATGGAAAGTCATGGCATGGCATGGCATGGCATGACATGTCATGGAAAGTGAAGGCCAGGCAAGGCATGGCATGGAAAGGCATGGCATGGAATGGCAAGGAAATACATGGAAATACATGAAATGTAAAGGAAGGGCATGCCATGTCATGGCATGTAATGGATTGGAAATTCAAGGCATAACATGGCAAGGAAATTCATGGAAAAGCATGGCATGGTATGGAAAGGAAAGGCATGGCTTAACAAGTCAAGGCAAGGAAAGGAAAGGCATGGCATGGCATGGAAATGAAAGGAAATGCAAGGCATGTCATGGTATGGCATGGAAAGGTATGTCATGGCATGGCATGGAAATGCATGGCATGTCATTTCATGGTAATTCAAGGAAAGGCAAGGCATGAAATGGGATTTCATTTCAAGTAAATGCAAGGCAAGGCATGGCATGGAAAGACAAGGCATGGCATGGAAAGGAAAGACATGGAAAGGCATGGTAGGGAAAGGTAAGGCATGCCATGCCATGGAATGGAAAGAGAAGGAAAGGCATGGAAAAGAAAAAATACTGCATTGGATGGAAAGGAAATTTTTGATATAAAGCTAAGTCATATGTCCCTAGAAAAAAAATAAAAATTCTTGGGATGAGAAATGTTCCTTTTTTTATTCTTATTTAATTTCAATCCACATTTTCATTCCAATTTTTCCTTGCATAATGTTATGGAAATATATATATTTATTGTTGTATAAGTTAAAATGGGATGCTACATGTAAATACATGCAAGGTGAGATTATTCTATTTCATATTATAGTTGTGTTCTAGGGATTTGTAAATGTAACAACCTACATTTTGTCCTTACAAGGTTAGAAATTTGATTTTTACTTATCTTAGTGATTCATTGCTTAGTATTTGTTGGGTTTAGTTAGAATCATATAGACTTTTGATATGTATACATATGGATCTATTTATGTGTTGTGGGATGTTATTCTTATTGTTATATGTTTATGATGATGATATTTTTGTGATTTGTTTAAACATGCATATTAAAATGTGGAACTTTGGTATGTGTATGCTAGTTCAAAATTATCTATAATAGATGCAAGGCGTCATGTAAATAAACACACATTTCTTAATAGAACATTAATACATATAAGGAGTCTCATATGAAATTTGCAATGTGTATGCATGCATATGAGCTATGTGATATCCAAATGACTATAGTGTTGAGGTGACGAAGGCATGGCATGGCATGGAAAGGTAAGGCATGACATGGAAAGGCAGTGAAAGGAATTGCATAGTAAGGAAATGTAGGGAAAGACAATGCAAGGCATGATATGACATGGCATCGCAAGGAAAGGCATGACATGGCATGGAAAGGCATGGAAAGGAAAGGAAAGGAAAGACATGGAACGACAAGGAAAGGAAAGAAAATGCATGGCAAGTGATGACATGGAAACGAAAGGCATGGCATGCCAAGGAAATACATGCCATGGAAAATCATGGTATGGAAAGTAAAGGCAAGGTAAGGCATGGCATGGAAAGGCAAGGAATGGAAGGGAATGGCAAGGCATGGAATGGAAATTCAAGGAAAGACATGGTGTGGAATAACATGGAAAGGTAAGGAAAGAAAAGGAAAGTAAAGGCAAGGTAAGGAAATGCAAGGAAAGGAAAAGGCAAGGTAGGGATAGGCAAGTAAGGAAATCAAAGGAAATGAAAGGCTAGGAAATAAAGGCAAGCAAAGAAAAGGAAAGGAAAGGCTAGGCATTGATCACATACTTTATTGTGGACGCCCCATCCACTTGGTATCTTGCACATTCATCCATGGAGTTGGCTACCTTGGAATTCGCACATGTGTAGTGTTTGCATGCATACACATTCTTGGAGGGAGAATTCCATGTGGACACTTGGCATTTGAATTGGCTTGATGCCTATTTTTTGTGGTGTGTTCCATTCATGAGCATTATTTGGTGCATACTAGTACTATTTTTGGATGAGGGAGAATTGCTTTGTAGAGGATAATGTCCACATGTTGTAACATGGTCAACCATGGATTGAGGAGAGATCTAACTAATTCATTATTGTTATCACTGAAATTTTGTCTGCAACATTGCACGCAAATGGTTACAAAAGTACATCAATGCCAAACAACTATTAGTTCACCTACAACAATAAAATTCATTTCCAAGAGGCAAAAAATATACAATTGGACAAAAATTGACATGCGCTAACTCAATAAAGGAAGTGCACAGGAAAAAGAATCCCTTAGAGTGCACAATACACAATATGTGTGACTGTGTGAGAGAAAATCCGCACACTCCTATGAACAACACATTTATGGTTCTTTTAAGCCCCTCAACCACTTATGTACCAACTCCCAACTTGATTTGACCCTCATATCTGAGCTGAATCCGAATGGGGGGCTGGTCAAGGACAAAAGGGTTCCCTAAAGGGCCCCTTGTTCACACTAAGAACCAATTGAATATTTCCTTGAAGAAATGCTATAAATGGAGGCCATGGGTGCCCTAATAAATTAATATTTTCATAGTATTGTTATGCTACCTCAATCCTCCCTTGAGAATCCTCTTTTCTCCTTGGAGCATTCTAGCAACATTCCAATAGGACATTCCACTCACCTCTTGAGGGAATAGGCATTGATTTATTCATCATTTGTTTTCTTTTCTACCATTGTAAGAAGAGATCTCCATTAGGTAACTCAAGAGACCTCCCAAGGAGGAAGAGGGGAGTCATAAGTCCTCATTTATTTATGGTGTTTTGCCAACAAATATAGTTATCCATTGGTGGCATAATCTTGGTCATTGTTTTTTTTGTTCCTGTATGGTTCTAAAAGTTTCTTATGCATTCTAGTTTTATTTCCTTAGTTGTTTTAGTTTATTTAGTTGTTTATTTCATGTGCTTGGTTTTTTTAACTCATGCACTAACCTCTGTCTTGTCTAGGAGGCCCAACTAGGCATGCAAGTGCCCTTGTTTTTCTCACCCAAGTGACTAAACATACACAACAGATTGGCGACCATACTGGGATAGGTATCAATTTCCACCCTATTTGGGCTTTGAGAGAACTTCTTTCTTATTCATTTGTCTTGCAGGTACTGAAACTGGCCTAGACTTACCTGTCAAGAGCCAAGTTTTGAGATGGAGGAGGAGAATTTCACCCAACATTTCCCCCCCTGACGCATATCATAACATGCCCAACTATTTCAACCCACAGATGCGCACTTAGTGCACTGTACACCCAAAAGGATTATGTTCTCTACACATTTTGTGCATTGTGCACTCAAAAGGATTTTGTTCTCTGCGCATTTTGTGCACTGTATGCCCATTGCACCTTTTTCTGAACTGTAACCCACACACATTTCCATAGTTTCAAAATTATAAGAGTTTTTGTGATGATTTGAAGGCCCCTAGCCTTCAAAATCTTGATTTCATTCAATTTGTAAATGAATTCCACTTAGACTCATTTCTCATATGAAGGGTTAGCTAAACATAGGCAATTATGGGGTAAAAAGAACCATATTTTCTCCTATTTTTCTTTGGTTGCAACATGGATGGCTTGTTAAGGTTGTAAAAGTTAAGTTGAGATTATTTTCTATCACATATAAAAAAACTTGTATTTGGGACCATAAATCAACTTTGATCATTGAGTATGCTATTCTCTCACACCATAGAGCGATCTTGAGAATCAAAAAGGTGGTTAAGGAGACATTTCATCTCCCTTAACAAAAATATTTAGGAGAGCAAAAATCCCCCCTAGGGATCCTCTTAGTTTATTTTTGAAATCATCTTAAATTTGTAAGGGCCCATACATGCCCACATGTTGCAAACTTAGGATAGTTTCTTGAAATTGTTTTCTTAGTTTTCATCACTAGGAGAATTTAAAGATCAAAGTAACGAGCCCCTACATGCCCAAATGCTTGCAATATAGGATAGTTTTTCAAGATTTCTTAGTGTAAACAACATTAGGTTGTTTAAAGGATTGGTAAGGACCCATATGTCCACATGCTAGTTATTTAGGGATTTTAAAATTCCGTAAGGTTGTACTAATGACACTTAGTAAGATAGGTAAAAAATATTTTTAAGGACTACAGGAAGTCCACATGTTGCAAATTCACACCTAACTTATTAAAAATTGGCACATTTTATCACTCGATCACACACAAAGTCACTCCTCACTCACATAATTTCCATCTTGAATTGTGGAGGTTGAAGTAGGTTTTCTCCAAAGGAATTCTGAAATGTCCCACTATTTCTTGAAGAAATTATCCACACCCACTTAATTCAAATGATATTGGTTCACACCCCCAATATCTCAACCCACCACATCTAAAACTTTTCTAAAAACTCACTAAATTTTCCTCCATAGGAGGTGCCAAAAGAATTTTTTTAGTCTAGGTAGGATCCCGGGGGTAGGCATCCAAATAAACCCTCGTTATTTGGTTCTCACATTTTCAAACATTAGAAGTTGACAAATAGGGAACTTTAAAATCCTCCAATTAAAGTGTTCCTACACCATAAGGAAGAGAGATACTCGTGAAGGGTCGAAGGCCGAGGTCTGGTTGTTCTCTTCATCCCCCCTTGAGTCACCCAACTCTTTGAAGAGATCCATATTGTGACCCATTTCTGAGGCTGAAAATCTAAATGTCGCACTTTGACCAAGGTACCTAGTGACCAAATTTAGGACATCTACCCAGGTGGAAATTATGGGCTTCAATTTCACCTCGATCATATTTTGTATGGATATTCGGAAATATCGACAGCTCTTTCGGGATATGTAATAGACCTCAAATTTATCATACAATTTTTTTTTTTTTCTGATTGTAAACTCTTCAAATTTCGTTTACAAAGATTACTTGGCAGAAGGAAAGATCCTAACCAGCTCTTGTTATAAAAAAAAAATGAGGTATAAATCCTAAGCCCAACTTACTACAACTGTTATAGCTACATCATCTTAACTCACTTCTAATAGAAAAGATTATAAGGGTAAACCTCCAAGGTTCTAGCAATTTCCTTCTGCCTCCATTCTATTTACTTATATGTATCTGTAGGTCTATCAAGATAATATTCGAACTCATATTTCAATGTTACCATTCACTCATTAACATAAGGACTTATGTTATAGCTCATTATTTAACGGGAGATCTCTAATTTTGTGTGCATGCCCACCTAAGTAAATTACTCTTGGGACACAATATTTAAATTCCATCTATATAGCCATGAGGGCGATCATGGTGAATGTTCTAGTCCAATATCAAAGGAACTTTGATAAACGAGGGTTATGTTAACCCTTGTTACCCAGAATTAAGGTGTTCCAATGAAGATTTAACTTGGTCGGACTGCTAGTTAAAGCTAACGCCACGAATTTGAAATGAGATTTGATTCTCGTTGAGCCAAGGAGGGGTATAATAGTGACATTATTTAAGGAAATGAAAGGTCCACTATCAGGAGTAGTTCAGACTCTATACCCACCATTAATGGAAATCCTATGAGCATAAGTTACATGGTAACTCACCTGGATTTTCAACCAACGTGTCACACCGGTTGTGCCCATATCACATGGCTAACTGTCCTTTGTACCCTTCACATTTAATCTGAGAAAAGAAAGTGGCCCTTAGGGTTTCATGGGATTACAGTTTTGCATTATTGAGTTCTACAAAGGGGCTCTGCGTATCGTTTCTTAGCGGCAAAAAATGTTGTTATGGAGGTCATTCCACTGATGAATCTGATGGCGTGGACCAATTCCTTGGTAAGTCTTCCTTAACCATAATACCATAGCTGAGTAACTTAGGTGGAGAAATTCGGGAGAGTCAGTATAGTGTTGCTATAATCATCCTGCAATTGCTGTTATGTTTTCTTTCTTTTTGTTGAACACTTATCCTATTATTGCTTCTATGTAATACTTTCGTAGTCATCACATTCTTGGGGAAATGATTCCCTTTGAAGTTATCGATGTTTCCCCTGGATTTTCTTAGAGGGAAGGTAATTGTTCTTCATTTGTCCATACTCCAAGGTATAGGTTTTTGTATCTCTTCTGATAACGGGGTTCCTTACGAGCCCTCTAGTAACCTGCTCCGGGACTCAAGTCAACTATTGTAAGATTGGGTGGAAATTCCTAAATAGTCTTAGCTTATTCTTTTGCTTGCCTTAAATTCTCTAAATCTAGAGTTTTGGTTGGTATCAAAATGAATTGATATTGTCGCCAATGTTGAGCAGTCCAATGATGCTATCCTGCGGTTCATTTCGATCCTTACTTATAACAGTTATTGTATTTATCATGGTCTAGTAAATTGGATTCAAAAGATGGGGCAACTCAGTATCGTTCGTTTCCTTAACACCACTATATGCCATTTGGTTCTGGACGGCTCTACGTAGTTCCAGTTTAGTTAGAAAGTTTATACCATGTTTGCACACAGTATGTCTTATATCATTTATGCATTATAAGGACTTGATACTGTGGATTAATACATTTCGTTAAAATCATCAATTGTTGTGTAAATATTTCCTCATTATTGGTTTTGTTTCGTTTCCAAGGATTTGTATGAGCATTAGCGATGGGCCCTGTTGATGCGAGGGTAACCATCAAGGGTTAAAGAACCATCCACCCTCGGCCTGGCATATATCCAGACAGAGGGTGACGAGGTGAACAGAGGAAGAGAGCGAGGCTGCCAAACGAAAGTTGAGTATCACTCAAGCATATCCTGATTGTGAACAATCACCATTCTATTGTCGTTCCTGTTACTTTTATTTCATATTATGCTACTAATTATAGGGTATACTTTTGCAGGGCTTCAGTCTGTGAAAATTTTGGATAACCACCCTTGTTCTTGGCACAAAATCTATTCGGGTTCCAAGCCCATCTCCTCTCAGTTTTAACTCTACAGGTGCTAAGAAAATGGCTCGTGGCTCCATCCAATTTTTCATTTTCAATTAGTTTTGTTCCGCCCTTAGTATTGTTAGGATGATTTGTAACCCCTCTTGCATAAAGGTCCATGCTCGATTTGATTTTGGTCAAACTATGTAATAATTTTCTTGACTTCCTGGTGCAACTGCTATATGTAAAATTTACTACACAGGACTCTTTTGAAAAAAAAGGAAACGATTGTCGGGTGCCTTTATTCAAACCTTTTCCCCACTCTAGTCTCAGACTAACTCTGTAATTTTGTTGTTGTGGCTATTGTGAAATAATTTGTATTTCAGTTATGCATTGTATAAAATAAAACACTTTATAATCCTGAGATTTATACTCTGTGAATCGATTGTATTGCACAGACATTTCGGTTTACGATACTTAATGCCACAATGCCTATCATAACATGTTTGCCCTAATTTCGAAAGGTTCTGATGAACATTGTGGTTCTGTAGCTTTCTTACTGTAATTTTTGGATGTGTATAGTTTCTTCTATACTTTCGATCTTTGGTTATTGGCCAAAACATATTGACAGTCACGTTTACTAAAAGAATTGTTTCCACGTGAAAAATATTGCTATCAGTCTGGTACCATTTCTTGGACGAGTTATAAATTTTAATATCAAGGTTTGCGAATTTATCGGATATGTGTAAACCCATTCTCGGGTTCTAGAATAGTTCTTTTTAGAATTTATTGGCCTTCGTGCCTCTGGCATTTAATTATATATATAACCATAGATTCTTGACAAGTTTTAAATTTGTTCGAAGTTAGATTCAAGAACTTAAAGTATGGTCAATTATATCTAATCGTTGTTTGAACTACCATAATAATTGTCGATATATATATATATGTGTGTGTGTGTGTGTGTGTGTGTGTAGCCTTTCCCTGTCACAGAATCTTAGAATTTTCAGAATTATTCCCAATGTGTGTATATTTATATGTTTAAGTACTTGTAGGCATAGTTATTTTCTACTACAATGTAACCATTTGCAATAGTAGTTTCAATCAGGTAAAGAATTACTCTCAAATTCCCACAGGATTCCATATGTGTGTGCAATACAGGTATGAGAGGTTTCGACATAGACAAATTTATCTCCAAAGGGTGATTACTAATAGGAAATCAATGTACAACATGTATCAAACTGGCAACAGGCTCTTAACATAATTGATGGAGTAAGATTCATAAAACTACAGTCACATTTCCCTTCAGAATTAAATAGAAAAACATTTCTCATATATCTAAGTCAGATAATAATTTCGAGTAAATAAATCGTCATGACCTGTAGCTGATTTTTTGTTGAAATAATTTGTTTGCTTACATAATATGACATCAGATCTATGCATAAGTGAGTGTTCGTTGTAGTCATTCCATTTTCGTTTAATCAGTAATGCCTATGCAAAGTACCAACTACAAATAGATCTATATATATAGATAGTTCTGCCTAGAGATTCAATTACAGAAGAGACAATTCCATAATTTGGTCATCTGTTATAAACTTCATATAGACGAACAAATTTTATCCAAGAAAAATATTTCACTTTTAACACAAACAGATGCATTACAACAGGCATATATAATCATTCAGGCAGAGGAGAAAAAACATATCTGAACCAGTTCGCGAGAAGACAAAGGGAACAACCACATTCCTCCCAACTGTAGAATAGGGCAACCAATTCACTTGTCTTGTTCACCCCCTAGCCTGACCATGAATCCATGAGGGTTAACTTGGAACTCCTCCTCAACAATGTTGTTTAACTTTAGAAAAACTTCTTCTTGCCTCACACTTAGCAGTGAGTGTTCATAACAACAAGAGGCAATATTGTTTCCCCAGCATACTTGGCAGCGTCCTGCCTCCTTTCATATGCTATATATGCAAAGTCATTTTTTCTTAGGTCTTTTCCCTCCCTTGGGAATTTTAGTAGCTTTCCAAATCCCTGATTTTTAGGGGCTGCTAATGGATAAATCCTTGATTTTCCACTTGTAAAAATCATCCTAGAGGTAGTTCCAACATGTTACCCTCTCATGGAGTCATGGTCAGCTAAATTTAACATGGTTGTTCCATTTGTTCTCATGCAATAAATAAATAAATATTTTGTTTACATACAAGTGTCATAGTCAAATAGCTAGTTGGGTCAGATCAGGTCTCTTCCCAACAGTCATAATAATTAATTACAATTTATCAAATTCGAAATTCGAAATTGCCATAAATGGAAAAAAAATTCCAAATTCAAATTTACTAAAGACGAAATAGTTTTTCTAACAAATTTTGACTTTCGAAAATACTTTATTTTTTTTTTCTTTTTGGGATGTCACATCCTTTCCCCCTTCAATAAAACATTGTCCTTAGTGTTCATTCATTTCTTGGAACAGGATTGGATGAGATTTCCTCAAATCTCCCTCCAATTCCCAAGTGGCCTCCTTAGAACTAAATTACTTCCATTGCACCTTTACCTGAGCAACGACTATGTTCCTGTAGCACACCTTTCCTGGATACCAAGGTTTAAACGCTCTTAATAAATCTATAACACCACTTTGTACATAACTCATATAGGTATTATATAATCCACATGTATTTAAACAAATAAACACATTTAAGCTCAAAGTAAAACTTATTATTACTGCTATAATTAACAATCAATAAAGTTTCATATTAATTCATATACACATAAGAAGTCATGATAACATAAGCAGCAGAATCATGAGAAACATGATTAAAGTGTAATCAAATACTTATGTTTTTAACAGTGATAGAATCCACCAAGCAAGTGCAGGCCTTCCACGAACCTCCCAGCCTTAGACCACACTGCTCATCAACTCAGCAGTGGGTCACCCCCGAGTTGGGACTAAGCTCCACCCCAAGACAAGGAATCCTAGGCTAGGCTGAGGTTACATGGAAACAACACACAACCACAAGGATGGAATTCTCTGCCAGGAACGTCCCATGCTCACTGCCCATAGACCCTCATTCCCCACATGCCTGTTCCACCCCAGGAGTATACACCTTCTCTGTCACCTGGACAGTCCTTCGGCTGCTAATATCCCTTGCCTTGGGTTACAGGAATAGGCCGGACCAGAAGTATCCGGGCTCTATGCCATCTACAAGGTTCCTTCCAGGAGTTATCTCCTTCCTCTGTGCACTCTCTCACCTGGAGGGAGTCGCTCACAGGTCCAACAACCTATTCTTCCAACTTCAACCACCTCTCTCACCTGGAGAGAGTGTTGTACTACATGTCCACCACAATCAATGGGAATCCAGACACGAACACCCCAAGGTATCTCCAGACAGATGCAACAACATAACCAGGCTTAGCAAGGACGTGACACTTCCATTTTCTCAAACTGGCAACATGGGATAGACTCACACTCTGGATTCTTAGGGATGCATGACGATTCGTCCACGTAGAGTTCGATTCAAACTTCCCGGTTTATAACAGATAAGGGGTGTACCATCTTTCCAGAACAAACACAGACCCTTTCCCGAAATCAACACAGGCTTCTCGTTCAGGGAATGTACACACGGGTTTTCTCAGAGCCAGACACAGCCTTTTCGAATCACAGGGATGCACGAAGGTTCTCTGCAGGAGTCAAGTTGGTCATACTATCCAGGGCTCCATACGTGTTCAGGCAATCAGGTAGAGTGGAGGAGGAACCCTTCTCACGGCTCACCCTGGCCATTTTATTTTCATGCGTCAAGGTTGACACTTGTCACCCATGGAACTGCATGCATTCCACCAGCACACATCACCCTTGTATGTCCTCCCCTTGCCAGAAACTTAGGATAAAACATAAAATGCACATGTCTTTTTGGGATAATATTAAAATATTATTCCCAGGCTTAAGCCCCCTAGGCTTAACACTTAGCCCCTTTCCCACCTTCCAACCCCTAATTCCTTGCCCACTCTGTGGATGCTCAGTCCCCCTTCACTCATTCATCATGGTCGGTCTGCACCTTGCAGTGTTTACAATTTTATTAAATGTTCAGCATACATACAAGTACAAAATTAGTCCCTTGGCCTCCAACCCTTAGGCTCTCTGGCCTAACAATCACATAAGCCACCAGCTTATAAAAACTTGGCTCACTAGCCTATAAAACATAATTACAATTTATTTCAGAACATGGTTTGCAACAGGGCTCGGCCTTGGGGACACTATAGTTCTGAAGTGTTATTTCTCTCCAGTCCATAATACACAGGGGTTTCGCCTGGAACTTTCCTTCTAGTTCCACCTGCACCAAGTCCCAATCAATCATATGAGTAGGGTCATGAACATATGTTTTTAATAAAGAAACATGAAATACAATATGAATTTTTAGATTAGTTGGAAGTGCAAGTTGGTATGCCACGGGTCCAATTCGAGCTAGTATCTCGAAGGGCCCACAAAACCTGGGTGCCATTTTGGCACAGTTTCCAAGTTTTAGTGAAATTTTCCGGGCTTTGACTTTTAAGTAAACATGATCCCCCACTTGAAACTCCAAGTGTCTTATTTTCTGGTCCGCATAACTTTTCTGTCTATCCTGTCCCTCTTTTAAGTTTCGTTGTACCTTTCTTACCGTATTTTCCATTTCTTGGAGCATCTCTGGTCCAACCATAAGTTTGTCAGTCGGGTTGTCCCAGCTAATTGGAGTCATACAATTCCTGTCGTACAGTACTTCGAAGGGGCTTATCTTAGCCGAAGTTTGGTATCCATTGTTATATGCAAATTCTACTAGGTGTAGATAGTCTTCCCATTTGCTCAGTTTTGTTCTTACGTACATGTGGAGCATATCTTCTATGATTTGGTTTGTCCTTTCGGTTTGTCCATCCATTTGTGGATGATATCTCCTACTGAAATTCAGTTTGGTATTTATCCCTGCAAACAATTCCTTCCAAAAATCGGATGTGAACTCTACGTCTCTATCTGAAATTACTATTTTAGGAATACCATGCTGTCTAAAAATTTGTTTCATAAATATTTCAACAATGTTTATAGCTTTAAAAGTAGAATTTACTGGAATAAAGTGTGCAGACTTACTGAGTTTATCGATTACAACCATGATAGAGTCATTATGTTTCTGATTTTTGGGTAAACCTGTAATAAAGTCCAGTGATATGGTCTCCCATTTCCATTCTGGTACTGGTAATGGTTGTAATAGGTCGAATGGATTCTGGTGTTCGACCTTTACCTACTGAAAGTCTTGGCACCTAGCCAAGTATTCTGTTGTTTCTCCCGTCATATTAGGTAAATAGAAAAATTTCCTAAGTATTGTTATCATTTTCTGGTATCCTAGATGACCAGAATACGGTTTCTTATGCACTTCATTAAGAACTGTTATCTTTAACTCTGTTGAATCAAGTATGTAAAGTCTATTTGTGAAACGTAGTAACCCATCTTTATCAATACTTAGGTCTTGTTCGTGTGAGTTTGTTGTAGTGTCATGTAATTCTGCCACTAACTTAATGTATTTTTCTTCATTAATACTTGTCGTCCTTATTCTCTGTTCCAGATTTCTTTCTTCCCTGCTGAAGTTTATCTCAAATATCTCATGGACTCTTCTTCTTGAGCATCTGCTACCTTATTTTCCTTACCTTTGATATGTCTTACCTCAAAGTCGAATTCGCTCAAAAAGGCTAGCCACCTTGCTTGCCTTACGTTAAGCTCTAGTTGGATGAATAGGTATTTCACCTTGTTGTTATCTGTCAATAGTAGAAACTTTCTTCCCATTATGTAGTGTCACCACATTTTTAAGGCATGTATTACTGGTGCCAATTCTAAATCGTGAGTGACGTAGTTTCGCTCATGTTCCTTTAACTTCCGGGATTCATAGAAAATAAAGTGTCCTTCTTGAGTTAGGACACCACCTAGTCTTTCTTTACTTGCGTCAACACAGACCGTGAAGTCTTTATTTGGGTCTGCTACCTTTATAATGGGTGCGGTCGTTAATAATTCCTTCAACTTATTAAAACTATCTTGGCACTTTTGTGACCAGTTAAACTTGGTCCCTTTCTTTTGTAACGATGTGATGGGGTAGGCTATTTTGAAAAAACCCTCTATAAATCTACGATGCTATTCGGTGATTCCCATGAATGACCGGATGTCCGCTACATCCTTTGGTACCGGCCATTCCATAATGGCTCTTACTTTCTCAGGGTTGACTATAATGCCTTCTGCAAAAATGACATGTCCTAGGTATTGTATCTTCTTCTGATAAAAATCGCACTTATCAAATTTAGCATATAGTTGGTGTTTCCTCAAAGTTTCCAGGATGATTCTTAAGTGTTCTTTGTGTTCTTCTTCTGTTTTTGAATATACCAGTATATCGTCAATAAACACCAACACAAATTTGTCCAAGTATTGACTAAAATTACTATTCATTAAGCACATGAATGTGGTTGGCATGTTAGTGAGTCCGAAAGTTATGACACAAATTTGTAATGTCCATATCCTGTTCGAAAAGTTGTCTTGATTATGTCCTCATCTTTTATCCTAACTTGATGATATCCATATCGTAAATCCAACTTCGAAAATATCTTTTCCCCACCTACTTGATCGAACAGATCGTTTATCCTAGGTAAAGGGTACTTGTTTTTAATAGTCACTTTGTTCAATTGTCTCTAATCGATACATAATCTCAGAGTACCGTCTTTCTTATTCACAAAAAGGATGGGTGCTCCCCAAGGTGAAACAACTCAGTCTGATATATTCTTTGTCCAATAACTCCTGCAGTTGGATTTTCAATTCCGTCAATTCTAGTATACTCATTCGGTAAGGTTCTTTCAAGATAGGGGTTGAACCAGGGAATAGGTCTACAGAGAAGTCTATTTCTCTTCTAGGGGGTAATTTAGTTATTTCATCAACGAATGTGTCTCTGAAATCGCGTAAAACAACAAATTATTCCAAGTTAGGTTTATCTGTCTTTTCTAATAGGTTTGTTACTTGGATGGCATAAACTTGACATCCCTTTCTCATGCATTTCTTGAATTGCATCACAGAAAATTGTCTAACTGATAAAGGTTTTGGTACACCTTGGGTTGTTCTGGTAGTGTCATAATTGTCTTTATAGTTAAGTGTCTTTGTATAAAAATCGAGTACTACCTTGTGATTTTCAAACCAATTCATTCTGATAATCATATCATAATATCCTAGGGGTAGGATGTTCAGATTTGTCCTTATGTTCTGACCATCTAAGATGAACTCAAAATCAGAAATAAATTCAACTACTTTCCTTTTAGTTCCGGTAGCTAGTTGTACCAGCCATGATTTTGCATGCTTCAATTTCTTAAGTTTATTTGAATCTACTATACCATGAGTAATATAATGTAACGTAGCTCCAGGGTCAATTAAAACAGAAATTCAAGTGTCATTGATTTTACCTTCTATTTCTACCATAGAGGACTGGTGGTCAGCCTGTCGACCATCTATGGCTGCATTTATTCGATACAGGCTTCTGCCCACATCACCCACCATCGAGGCTTCTTGCAAGTTATGAAAAACAGTTCGGTTTGCTGAAATTAAATGTGTACAGTTCCTCCTTAGGTGAGGTTCTCCACATTCCCAACACTTTAACGATTCACGGGGCCTGTCCCCAAACTTCTTCGTTCCCAGATTTATCGGTTTACTGCTACCTTGTGTATTCGGATGGTTGGAGTGAAAATATTTTCTCGGAAAGATTTTTGTTGCATTTTGGTAAGGAGCTGGCTAGTACCCCTTCTTTCGTTGGTTCATTCGATCTTGTTTCTTATCCTTCCATGCTTTGGGGAACTCTGTTCATTGTTTATACTGGTCGTAGCACATTCTTTCTTTCTTGAATACTTCACTCAAGGATTTGGGGTTGTCAAACTCATTTATGCCCCTGTAGGACTGTGGTAAACAACTTAAGAATCATTGGATTTTCACCTTATCCTCCTGGATGTAAGGTACGAACCTTAGTAATTCCAGGAATTTATTTATAAGGTCTTCCATTGTCATCTGTCCAAGTCTTAACTCGTAAAATTCTTTCATTTTCCTTTCATAGTAGCTTTCAGATAGGTACTATTTTTTGAAATATTTCTTGAAGTCGGGCCATTCCATCTGTTTTTCTTTTAATCCCTTTTCCAATTTCAGATCTTGCCACTAGATGTTGGCCTTTCCTTTTAGGTTGTAAATGGCCATTCTGACTTTTATATTGTTGGAATAGTTGTATATTTGGAAATATGTTTTTATATCTAATAACCATGCCTTAGCTTCCTCACCTGTTCTGGTTTCCCCGTCAAATGTAGTAGGTTTAATCTTCTTGAATTCCTCTTCAAGATGATCTACTTGTTTCCTTTTTTTGTCTGGTTTTTCTTTATCTTCAGCTGAAGGGGTACCCTCAGATGAGTTGTCCTCTTTTTCTGCTTTAGGACCAAAGTTCTTGGAGGCCCTCTTACTGACCTCTTCTTCCTGATTATCGTCCTTTGGGATTTTCTTGGTTGCTATGCTGCGCAGTAGGACTTCATTTATCTCCTGTTGTTCCTACTGTGCTTTCTTCAGTTTCTCATTGTCTTCTTTGAAAACCTGTAGTTCAACAATAAGATTCCTCATTATTTCCAGTACTTTCGTAGGTGAGATTCTGTCACTATTATGTCTTGGATCTACCAGAGGTACTTTCTCTAGATCCCCTTCCATTCTGATTTCTGCATCATCTTGAGCTGCCATAATATCACACGGCTAATATTCCTTTGTACCCTTCACATTTAATCTTAGAAAAGAAAGTGTTGCTTAGGGTTTCATGGGCTTACAGTTTTGCATTATTGAGTTCTGCGAAGGGGCTTTGCTTATCATTTCTTAGTGGCCAAATTGTTGTTATGGAGGTCGTTCCACTGATGCATCTGATGGCATGGACCAATTCCCTAGTAAGTCTTCCTTAACCATAATACCATAGCTGAGTAACTTAGGTGGAGAAATTCAGGAGAGTCAGTATAGTGTTGCTATAATAGTCCTGTAATTGTTGTTATGTTTTCTTTCTTTTTGTTGAACCCTTATCCTATTATTGCTTCTCTGTAATACTTTCATAGTCATCACATTCTTAGGGAAATGACTCCCTTTGAAGTTATCGATGTTTCCCCTATATTTTCTTAGAGGGAAGGTTACCCTTCTTCATTTCTCAATACTCCAGGGTATAGGTTTTCGTAGCTCTGTTGATAACAGGGTTCCTTATAGACCCTATAGTAACTTGCTACGGGACTTGAGTCGAGTATTGTAAGATTGGGTGGAAATTCCTAAATAGTATTAGCTTATTCTTTTGCTTGTCTTAAATTCTCTAAATATGGAGTTTTGGTTGGTATCGAAATGAATTGATACTGTTGCCAATGTTGAGCAGTCCAATGATGTTATCCTACAGTTCATTCTGATCCTTACTTATAATAGTTATTGTATTTATCGTGGTCTAGTAAATTGGATTCAAAAGCTGGGGCAACTCGGTATCGTTTTTTGCCTTAACATCACTATATGCCATTTGGTTCTAAACGGCTATGTGTAGTTCCAATTTAGTTAGAAATTTTATACCATCTTTGCACACAGTATGTATTATATCATTTATGCATTATAAGGACTTGATACTGTGGATTAATACATTCCATTAAAATCATCAATTGTTGTGTAAATATTTCCTCATTGTTGGTTTTGTTTTGTTTCCAAGGATTTGTATGAGCACTAACGATGGGCCTTGTTGATGCAAAGGTACCCATCATGGGTTAAAGCACCATCCACCCTCAGCCTGGCGTATATCCAGACAGAGGGTGACAAGGCGAACAGAGGAAGAGAGAGAGTCTGCCAAACGAAAGTTGAGTATCACTCAAGCATACCCTGATTGTGAACAATCACCATTATGTTGTTGTTCCTTTTACTTTTCTTTCATATTATGCTACTAATTATAGGGTATAATTTTGCATGGCTTCAGTCTGTGAAAATTTTAGATAACCGCCCATGTTCTTGGCACAAAAGGTATTCGGGTTCCAAGCCCATCTACTCTAGAGGTGCTAGGAAAATGGCTCGTGGCTCCATCCAATTTTTGGTTTTCAATTAGTTTTGTTCCGCCCTCAGTATTGTTAGGATGAAGTGTAACCCCTCTTGCATAAATGTCTGTGTTCGATTTGAGTTTGGTCAAACTATGTAATAATTTTCTTGACTTCCTAGTGCGACTGCTATATGTAAACAATACTACACAGGTGCCTTTATTCAAACCTTTTCCTCACTTTAGTCTCAGACTAACTCTGTAATTTTGTTGTCGTGGCAATTGTCAAATAATCCATATTTCAGTTATGCATTGTATAAAAGAAAACACTTTATAATCCTGAGATTTATACACTGTGAATCAATTTTATTGCACAGACATTTCGGTTTACGATACTTAATGCCACAACATCTATCATAACATTTTTGCCCTAATTTCGAAGGGTTTTGATGAACATTGTGATCCTGTAGCTTTCTTACATTATTTTTTGGATGTGTATAATTTCTTCTATACTTTCGATATTTGTTTATTGTCTAGAACAGATTGACAGTCCCATTTACTAAAAGAATTGTTTCTGTATGAAAAATATTGCTATCAGTCTGGTACCATT